>PJEX01000121.1:0-21816 GCA_005350895.1 Colletotrichum tanaceti
GGGTCAAGCGGTCTTGAGAATACCACCCTCAAAGCAAACGCCACCCTTTGGCTGTTGTTCAGGGATTACAAATAGGGAAACCCCTGTGTGGGCCATCGATGCGCTGTCAACTTGGGGAGCCGTTTCCGGAAAGGCTTGCGTTTGTGGACATCAATGGTCCCAAATCCAACATCTGCAGGTGCCCCTTTCCCTTCGACACGGTCATTGTTGACTGCCTAACTACCTAGAATAACCGAAATAGCCGGCAGTGCAACCTAGGTGACTTGGGCGACACTGTGGCCGGCGGGGTACCTGAAGATCTCCTGGAGGACCGTGGTGGGTGTGAATGAGGCCATTGTTGCGGCCTGGTGTCGCTGTGCGGCCGAGTGATCCGCCCTCGGTGAGGTCGCCTTCCATCTGGCCAGGTGCTTGCCCGTGACACTCGACTTGGAACTGATGAGAAAGCGGAACGGCCCGTCGGCCGTGGGCGATGTGCTGAGCACGGCCTCGATTAGAGTAGAGTAGAGTGAAAGACGAAAAGAATGGTGGACATGGAGCGAGGTGACACTGAAGCACTCTGTGCAGCCCTTTCGGGCGTATGCCTATCATTAGCAATTCTGATGTTGCCACTCGGCAAACGGAGTCTGCGGAATTTAAGACCAATAGACACCCTGAGCTTCCAGAAGGCGTTCGCAGACCACCCAGGTTCTTGGGTTAGTGCGAATCATGTGTTGAAGAAGAGACTCATCTTTCTCTGGGATATGGTTGGACCCAACGATAAAAAAGAGCTGAATAAAACGCCAATGACGGACAGCGAAAACGCACGTCAGCACGCCACTAGTGGAAACCACGAGATGGTAAGGTCTGGACATGTAGACAACCAGAACGCACTTTGGGTGGAGCAGCTAAACTGAGCTGCGTCATGTCCCTTGCCCGACGATCATACCGGTGTGGAAACCTGCAGATGGCTGTCACCTCCAGCTATGATACCGACTTTAGCAACCGTGACATGAACCTTGAAACCCGGCGAATTAGGCATTGGGGAAGGGAACCAGGACAGGAGAGGGTGATGTCAGTTCGAAGCTGGTCGACATCACGACAAGGGTAAGGATAGATGTAGGCAGACCAGAACGGAGTCAACGGACGTGTTTCTGTTGCAGCCGCAAAGGGTCCCAGGAGAGACCGTGATTGGCTAGGAAAAACTTTCGAGGTGTTGGGCCGAAGCAATGGGCCGCACCACCACGACAGGAGTCGTGATAGATTTGACAACATGCGACGCGGTACTATGAGGAAGGCGGGTAGCTGGGTACAGGAACGGCGGCGAGGCCGACGAGTCAGACGGCCAGTGGCAGAATCTGGTGTTCGTATCCTGCCAAAGAAAGTGGTATGGTTTGTGTTCTACGCCCAATGTCAATGTTTGCATGGCTCGCCATGTCGTGCGACCTTGCATTCAATGCCGTTCGATGCATCAATAATTCTGGCTGATGCAACGGAAAATGTGCGTGGATCGGATAGCGGGTGCAGTCTTGTTTTCGCAGGGATCTGCAATCCGCTTGGTTCATTGACACGTTAGCAAGCCGAGAGCATCGGCGCACTCGCTGTGACGCGTTTTGGTATCCATTGGGACGCAGCAATGGCTACAACGGATGGACCGTATTCGGCGCTGCTCATTGTTGACGCGCGCGCATGGCAGCCGGTGGGACGCGGAGACATGACCAGAGGTAATGGAAGTGCCATTGGGAGTGTCATTGGAAGTAGCTGAGACGAGAGCTTCTGGCCGCCGAATGATGATAGGAGCGCGACGTGAGCTGCCAGCATTGTGACAGCTAAGCGGAGAGCATGTCGAAACAACCGGGGTCAAGGTTCTTCAGACAACGGCCTGTAATAAACGTCAGTCGATTGAGAAGCCCAATTGCGCACTGTAGGGGAGTGCATCGGTAGGCAGAAAGGGGGAAGGCTTTGGTTTTTTGGATGCTTCATGGTCGAGCAGGCCACAGAAGCGGCCAAGCAACGGAGGGTCTCTTGAAGGGCCACATCCGCGTCAAGGGCGAGGGCTTGTCCAAATGCTGGCCGACAGGTCATGTGAGAGAGACATGTTTCGTGTTCGTGACTCAAAGTATGGCATCTGAGCTTGACGACAGTTAGACATTTCAAAATAGGAGTAGGGCAAGATAAGGAAGGCATGGCGACCATAGGCCGTTTGTGGCTTGAAGATGTGAAAGGAAGGACGTTGGAAGTCGCTGTTGAGCTCAGGGCCGGACCGATGGGAGCTACCTGAAAAGCGGGTCCCACGGAGGATCCCCCCCCTCGCCTCGGCGAGATCTGCTGCTAGAGCCACGCCCTCAACAATCGGGACGAGGAAGGTAGCAGGCACCACCTCCTCACCTGCTGAGAAGGAAAGAGACCAAAAAAAAGCGAGAAGGCACACCGAGCAAGTATCCCAATACCTACCTACCTACTTACCTACCTCAGCCCGTAAGTGGTATATCACACGATTTCCCACCTTACACTACCTATCTATCCTACCTTACTCAGGTACCTCCGTCTGCGGCACATGTGCCTGCTGCCCTAGGCCGCACGTATTCTGCGCCAAGTTCTTAAAGACAAACGAGCCAATGAAGGATGCCGGGTATGATATGTGTTCAGCATCTGGAGTCGCATCAAGGTTTCCATCATCCAGACTATCGATTGACAAACACGAGGTGGCGGCGGATGGTTCCCCGTCGTCGTCGTCGTCGTCGTCGTCGCTGTTTTCTAATTTCAACCCAGGAGGCTTTTCCGCTGTGCCGACCCCGCAAGACCAACGCCTTATCAACAAGACCTTGCCAAATATTTCGACATCGGAAAACGATGACATATGAAATACAACAAGTGCACATACATGCTCATCGTACGTTGTACATACGAGAACCGCTTCATTCCCCCAAAGACGCGCTTGGAGACACAGTAGGTACGTACTGATGGCTCCACTCCATTCCATCTAGATACAGTGCCGATTATAATCAACAACCCCAAGCTTCGCACTGTGACCCGCTCTTACCCCTGTCTCTACCTAATCCTATAGGCTACAGGTACTAGGCACCTACCTACGAGGAAGGTATGGCCGTGTGACGCAGGCTGGAACGACGGAGGCGCAAGCTGCTGCAACTCATCGCCTCAAGACCAGGCAGGCACCCATCCCCCCCCACATCGTCACGCCTCTTTCTTAGCCCCCGGATGAAAGGCAGATGCGAGCTTGGGGAAACAGCTAACTTTCACCGTTCAAGCCATCCTTTTCTGCTGCGACTGACTGCCTCGACATCGTTACCACTACCACACGCGCGCCTCTTCGTCACTCTTGCTTGCATTCCCGGCCTTGGATCCTGTCTCGGTGCCCGGCATTACCTTGGTCCTTCTCGCCTCTCATTGCGCCTCGACACTCGAGCATCGCCTCATGATTCTCCCTTCAATGCTCGGCCTCGCATAAGGCCACTGCCTGGCGGTGTCATCTCGTCATTATCCCACCAGAACTGCCTCTTGCCATTTCCCATGCCGCTCTTGGTTCGGTCCCGCAATCGATTTTCGCTTTGACCGCCGCCGCTTATCCGCCCGTGCCGCCGTCTCGAGGCGTTTCTCCTGCCGGTCGCCGGTCGGGTCTCAAAAGGCCACTCAGTCACCTTCTCGGCACGCGCGCGCAAACACGTCTTCACGCGAGGCGCCCTGTTTCGCAGGGACCCGCGCGGCACTGTGATCGTCCCCTCGTCACGTCCCCGGCGCAACTTGTTCGTTCTCACGCGACATTTCTTGTAGTCGACTGCGCCTGAGCCGCTCTTTTGCGCGCTGTCTTCCCTCCTTCCCTGGTTACGCATCCCTGTGCTTGGCGCCAGCCAGTCGCCGGATCGGGCTCCGAAGAATCCTTCACAGTTGCGAAAAGCGATCGACGCTTGCTGGGACGACGACGGCGACGACGACGACGGCGACGTCGTCTTGCGCAACTCCACATCGCCGTATTGCCGCAGCACTCGTGGTTGAGCTTCCCGGGGCGGAAATTACCTCGCTCTGATTCTCGCTATCTCGTCGTTTGCGGGCGATTGAGTCAGCCATGGACGAAGTGCACGACGACATGGCCTGGGGCCGTCTCTTCCCCTCGACCCGCCAGCTTGCTCTATCACGTTCATCGTCTCCCGCAGGTTCTGTATCCGCCGGCGATCACGGCCCCGGCCATGCCCATCACGCGCAGCTCGATTCCACTTACGTGTCGGCCGCTGATGCCCGACCAGGTTTCCAAGCATTCGATGGAGCCCGTGCTGCCGAGCAGCAATGGGTCCCTGAGGCCTCCTCTCCATCGTCTTGTCTGACGTTGTTTCGACCGCTGTACCATTCCGCGGGTGTCATCTCTGAACTCCCAAACGAGATCATGCTGCACATCCTCGGCTATCTGGATGTCAGTGACCTCTTGTCCACCTCGAGGGTAGGCGTTTCCCACATCCCCTCCCCAGTGACTCTATCTACCCCACAATCGACCGATCCTTTCCTTTGCCTTGACAATACAACACACTGCCTCCGTCGTGCCTCACACGCTCGATGCCACCTACGTTCGTTGCCCCGTTCGAGACCCATTGACCTGTTGACTCCGTCGTTGCTGAACTCTGCTGATGGCACAGACCAATCATCACCTGCGCCACCTTTCCCTCTCGCCAATTCTCCATCACTATCGGCTCCGTCACACGCGCGCCATTCTGCCGCCGCTGCTGTCCTCCCCTTCGCGCCCTTCCCTGGCGGAGCTCATCGCCCGCTCCATTTTTCTGACTCACACGTCGGTCGTCTCGCGCCGGCTGGCCCGCTCCCTGGTCTCGATCCGACTGTCCCGTCGCCTTGCTACTCGGCCTTCGGCTGAAGCCCTCGTCGAGCGGGCCGTCCTGCCACCCGAGTGCGTGCCCGGCATGAGCCTGGTGCAAATTGCCCCCGCCCTCGTTGCCAAGCGGCGAGCCATCGAGAAGGAGAAGGTCAAGGACGGCCTAAGGAAATGGGTTGAAGGCGTATGGAAGGGTGAGGTCCGCCAGCGGGAAGAGGGCATCAAGAAGTGGGAGGAGAGCAAGGGCGTCGGGAGGGTCTGGCGGCTCAGGCGGTTTTGGGAACGGGTCTCTAGAGGAGACGGCGCCGGCCTTCGGTAGGTGGTCTTGTATGTTGTAGTGACTGGTGGTGTAGGCGTGATTCTGGGATTTGGGCGTTGGACCATCACTCCGGGAGCGGATTCAGGCGCGTTTGGGTTTCCATGTATCCATTCAATGTGTAAATGATAACGTACATTATGAAGACAGCAAGGATTCAGTTTTCACAAGCACACCTGGAACAGGCTTGGACACTGGTTTCCGCGACGTGCATAGAGTCATTCTGAAAAAGGCGCTCAGTCGGAGGAGAAAGTATCGACAGCGAATCCCGCAAAGTGCCGAGCCGAAAGTGTATTAAACGTAAGGTATGCTAAAGCTACTGTTATTTATAATCCACGACGTCCAAGTGCCTCCATCACCAGTGCTTAGCCGGCAACAGAGGGTTGTGTCCCACGGGTCCCATCTGAAGTTGTTCTGCCAAGGAAGAGCCGGTAGCAACTAAACGGCTGACTACCACGGCAAAGACGATGCCGACTGCGATCAAAAAGGCCAAGGAGAACAGGTTGAGCACAAACAGCACCTTGACCATCCGATAGGTGTGTTGAATCTGCCTGACAGTTCGCATCTTGCGGTTGTCAAATTCGGACTCGGCCTTGGGCTCCTAGAGGAAAAGCACTATGATCAGCCATGGTCAAGATGGACGGTGATGCGCACGAAGGAGCGGCGGGATCAGTGTCTCACAGGCGTCGCGGTCCTTGGAGGCGTTGGATTCTTGCGATCGCACTCGGGGCAGCCCGTCTTGCCGGGCGCGGCGTGCTGTCGAGGGTCGAGACACTAGGCAAGGAACGTCAGTATACACCACCACCACCATCCGCCAGCTTCGCGAACACCTCGCCTAAGGGCGTGAACGCGGTAGCAGAACGCACCTCGTTGCAATAGACATGGCCACATCCCAAAGGTTGACAGAAGGAGGCACGGCAGATCCTGCATTGGTGGGCAGGAATCGAGGTGCCAGGGGACTGCGGAGTCGATGTTGGCGTCCTCGGTTCAGCGGCGGTGGGGGGGCTGCTGGCTTCATTCGGGGCTGCCATTCTCTGGCTGGCTTTTCTATCCCAACGACTTTGGGGTGCGAGAGAAGACTTCTCGCACGTCCCTGGGCAGTGCGCGCCAAGTGTAGTCTGCGAGGGTAAAGGGCCAAAATGTAGAAAGGAGAGGAGATGATGCAGCGAGTTCGTGATGATGACGTCCGATGGACAAGCCTGGCTATGATGGTTGAGAATGGCTACAGCCTGGAGGATGAAGAGAACAAATGGAGTTGTGTCGTCGAGAACTGTACTGACGAGGTGGCAGATGGGCAGTCAGTCTTGTTTACTGCTGGCGTGCCAAAGCCAGGAAGAGTAAGACGGCAGGGCGAGGGAAGGCAAGCAGGGTGTGATGAAGCATCGTGACTTCTGCTACCTCAGTGTCCAGCTTCATCAGGATGAAATTGAAGGAACGGGTTTCTCCCCTGCGATGACTATGGCTACAATTGGCAAGTGTAGAGAGAAAGTGAACGGTATCTCCAGGGACTCGGGGGGGAGCCCCCTTTCCGCCAAAGGCTCAATTCCGTAAGGGGAAAGACACATTTTGCGCCAGCACATTCTTTCCACAGAAAGAAGCATCTCAGGAGGTACCTACCTACCTAGATATATCATGCTGGGAACAAGGCAATGTTCAGCACGTCCCATCGCCGGAATTCACAAAATTGAAGGGGTGGGGGGCATACCAGAATGACTCTTCCCAGACATCAGCAGTTCCTATGTGGAAGCCGCCTGCCTGTCTGGGGTACCCGAGTAGCATGTAAACCTCACTTGCCTGCTTTCATCACCATTCAAGCTTCCTTTTGCAGGCTCCCTTCCACTGGCGTAGGCCGGCGGCAGCGTTGAACCGCTGCCCCTGAAGCGGCCACGACGTTTGTTTTCCGCCATATCTACCTATGCAAGTACTACACACACTCAGACCAGCACTGTAGACTCCTTGAGCGTTTTCTCATGAGACCGGCTAACGAGCAAGCACCAGGAACACCCTCCGACTGTTCATAGTAGGTATCTTAGTGTGGTTGAACTCTCACCGCCTAGGAGAGTTAGGGACCTACGTGCCTATGGCCTACAACTTTCTTTCATTCCCGATATAGGGGCTTTGGAACAGCCGAATTCCTCCGGGGAACTCTAAACTCGCTGGTGATGCTGCTACCAGTCGAAACCCACTGGGCCCTAGGTCTAGGTTCTAGCTAGGGGTTCTTCATCGAGCTCAAGACACAGGGCTCAGGTACCCAACGCACCATGCGGCTCGGCCAACTTAACAAGGCCAATGTGTCGATATCGAGGCAGATGAGAATTGACTCAAGAGCATGATAGTGGTTGCCCATTATCTGAGAGCGAACTTGCAGCAACTGGAATGCGCATCTACGGAACGTACTTAGTCAAGGAGGCCACCACAAACGACCGCGCGCCTGCCACTTTCTTTTTCCCCTTCAAAGGAATATTCCATTGAATGGCTGGAAAACTAGACTCAACTAACTGCCGTCCGTCCGTCCGGCCGTCCAGTCCGTCATCCCGCCAAGTCAGACATGAACTTACATTCCAGTCGCCGCCTATTTGCACCTGTTTCTGCTTCCTCCCTGTTCATCGAAGCTTGCATGACCTTAGACGCAAGAACAACAGCAGCACAGCACCATGAGGCAACGCTTCAAGCCGAGTGTGAACGTTTCACATTGGGTACCTGACGAAGAACACTCTGATACAACTTACAAGAGAAACGCTGGAAAAACAATGTTCGGCAGTTTTGGCCAACGGGATAAACACGACCGCTTCGACAAGCTTTACAGCCGTCGTCCAGCTACTTGAACCCTACTTGTGGCTCTTCTAAGACGATATTCTCTGGAACTGTGAGCAACGCACCCGATCCGCCCAGCCTGCTATCACTCCGTATTGCCCTCACCAGGCGCCTTCTCGTGGGTCTCCGGGTGGTCATGGTGATGCATAGTTGACACATGCGTACCACCGAGGAGGCCGGGTTGATCGGGCCCAGGACCTAACGCATCGGGGAGGTAGAGCGGGTCCATGTATGGGTTGTACGAGCCACGCTATTGTGGTGGCACGGTGCTAACCGCCAAGGCGGGGACTTCCAACGCCTGCACAGTTGGATCCTGCGTTTCCTCGTCGTCGTCGCTCTCTTGATCATCGGCGCTGTCTTGATCATCGGCGCTGTCTTGATCTCCAGCCTCTCCCGCCTCGTCGGCGAACCCCCACACATCGTCCTCGGCTTCTTCCTCGGCACGCGTTTTGTGATGCATCTCGACTTCCATGGCCCGACGACGCCATGAGCACGCCGTCTCGGGAACCTGAATGCCGTGATGAGAAGACACACCGTCCGTCACTTTTCTGAACACCACCCACTTTCGGAGATGCGTTAGCTGCTCGTTTGCCTAGCGAGCACAACATCAGCTTCAAAACTCCCTAATAGTTGTCTTCTCGCCTGCACACGCATACCATGATGTGAACAGGAACACTGAGCTTTTTGTCCTCGTTCAAATACAGCGTGTTAACGCGGCGGCAGGCCGGGCAGCAAGCGTGAACTCGGCCATTCTTGCCCCATCCATTCTCCCTGAAGTCGTTGCGGATGCACTAAAGCGTTCGGATCAAGTCAGTCCCAAATACAAATTGCAAGAGTTTCTGAACCATGGGTCTGGTTAGCTTACCTCCGTGCAAAAGCTGTGTCCACATTTGGTCACGTGCATGCTTCTCAGAGCCCGGTAGCATATGGTGCACATGCTCTCTTCTACCAGCTTATCCAAAATGTCGCGGCACATGTGAAGCTCCACGGCCAGCGATCGCACCTCGCGCTCGTTGAGGGGGACGTCGTTGGACAGGCCTCGGGCTCTCGCGCAAAGTTCTCGATCCGTCATCGGCGGCGGCGGCAGCGACATGACTCTTGGCCTGTTGTGTCGTTTTCGGATGTTGCTTGGGAATATTCGAGTCGATTGACGTTGAATAGATGACGGAGTGCAAAAGAATGCCTGTGTGACTACTGAGGTGATGGGGGCCCGAAAGAAATATTGGTATCTTGTCTGCCGACGGAGATGTCAAGCGTGTGAAGTTAGACGGAGGATTCGATAGGGCGAGAGAAAGTGGCGAGATGTAAGTTGACGATGGAATGACAGAGTTCGTAAAGGTCATGATTGGGGAGGCGCAAGTGGTTAATAGGACGCGAACAAGAGGTGCAATACCCGGCCATTCCCTCCCTGTTTTCTTTCCGGATGCATCACTTACACCGGCAGCCGCCAGAAGACCTACCTACCTACCTACCTACCTTGGGGAACTACCTCACCTACCTACCTTACTTGGGTAGGTACCCAAGATAGATAGCCAGGTAGGTAAGTCATGCCGGTACCTAGGTCGATAGGGTACTTGGAGACAGGTAGTAGAGGAAACAAAATATGTTGTAGGCCTGCCTGAGAAGCCCGGCTACACAATGCTACGTAAGTGATGCTAAACCCCAGGACGCCATCACCAAATGCTCTTGGTAACCATTTCGTACCGCTGGACCCCCATGTATTCCCCTTCTGGCGGCTTTTCGGGCTTCGGAAACCGTCCTTTGCCGCCCTTGAGCCCCTCCTTCTCGTCGGCGTGTATCCACCTCCGGCGGTCCTCGGTGATCTCGACATGGCTGTAGCCGCCGACCCTCTTGCCCTTGGCATCGTATACCTGCCTCTCCTCTTGGCCTGTCGCCACCAGGTGCTCCTTGCGCTTCATCTGAGCGTACCGGTTCCGTGCATACCGCAGGAGGACCATGCCGAGAAGTAATTTGATGATGAGCAGGACTAGGAAGGCGATGAAGAAAACAACAATCATCGTCACTGCCGCGATGACGTCGTCGCTGGTCCACGTCCACCAGGCCCTGCTCTGCATACTGGGTTCTCCGTATGGGTAGCCGTAAACAGCCCGTCCCAGAGCGTCTCGTAGCAGCGTGTCGAGACGGTCGAGAGCCGCGACCATCACCGGAGATGACGGGGTTGCGGACTCGACGGATAAGGATGTTTGGGTGGACTCCGGGATAGGTGTAGCAATTCGCGTCGACAAGAACATGTGGTAGGTTTGGACCGACGCTCGGATAAACAAGCACGACAATGGGATGACAGCCAGGCCAAGCCGTCGCGTCAGCGAAGGCGATACAAAGGCCTGCAGAGGTGATCAGCTTCCAAGGACATTATTTCCGGGAAGTTTCCAGAAGGGAGAAACTTACGTTGGTGTAGTAGTCCTTACACAAGATGTCCAGAATGCGGCTGTAGAATGTGGGCTTGATGTTGTTGAACTTGTTCACGTAGGCGTGCTTGATGGTGTCGACCAACATCTCGCTCCCGATGACGATGAGAAACGGGGAGAGAACCTCGCCGGACCAAACCCAGGATGGGAGGATCGTGAAGCTGAATGGGAGTATGGACGGACTGTGAAGGGGCATGGCACCCGAGCCTCCCAGGTCACCGTTCTCCGATCCGGCCCCGGGGACGGAGAGGCCACCGACTTCCACGATGTTGCGCATGCCGATGATGAACAGCATGATCCACAGCTGGAAGCGCTCGACAATGTCCGCACACGTCAGCTGGAACAGGTTGTCCTTTTCAAAGCGCTTGAAGACGGTGCTCTTGATTTCAACAAATTGGTTTGAGATCATGAGAGTCAAAAGGGCATTCGAGTACGAGTTGACAGCCACATTGAGCGTGATGACCTGGTAATACAACGCAACCGAATGGGTTACGTTGTAGATGAGGGCGAGGACAAACATGCCTAAGGGCAGGAGCACTTTGGAACGGCCGGAGCTGTTTCTAGACAGTGTCTCGGAGCTGAAGAGGCACTCAAAGATGTCTTGCCCGAGAGCCGACAAAAGACGATCGCCAACCTGGGGAAGTGAGTTAGCGGGCGTCACCACAACAGTGTGACAGGGACTCGGCCTACCTCGAGGACGTTGTATATTACGTAGAGCTTGATGCCGTCCTGAGCCCGGATAAAGTGGTACATCCGGCTGGCGTCAAGTTTCATCAGGAACATGGAGCTACAAATGATGACGGCGCCCTGCAACAGGTCCGCCTTGTGGAAGGAAGACAAATTCGATGGTGTCGATTTCGTCCTGCGGTGCCGATGCGTCCTACTACCTGGGCCATGTGAGGGATGATGGCCGGCAGATCCATTCAGCTTGTGGGCTGTGTGTACGTTGCTGTTACCCTTGACATCGTGTTCGGTGACCCTTGGGCCGTTTGTCTTGGAATCCGAATCCGAATGAAGCGTTAGGGCAACATCAGGGGATTGAAGATCAAGAGCGGGGATGGATGGTCTCCGATCGACTGGTCGGCTTCGGCTCCTATCGCGGCTGGCGTGATGGGCGTCTTCCTGCCGGGCCGACGAGACAGCAATCGCCCTCGGTCGACGAGCTCTGGCCCAAACTCTACCCATTCCGTACCAGACAAACCCAATCATCCACCGCGCCTCCTTCAAGACCATGTAGCCCCACCACTTGAAAAGAACGCCAAGGGCGATACAAAATCTCATGGGCAGAATGGTGAAGTTGTATAGCCAAGCGTCGAGACAAGCAAGGGCTCCAAAATAAAGAGTCCTCTCGAGGAACGACGGGAGAAGGAGGACATTCTTCAGCCTTTCCCATTTCACCCCGTAAGACTCGTATGGAATATCGTTCGTATGCGAGTGGTGGATGTACAGAGGGCTCGGACGTTGGGCGGCCAGTTCCAGCTGGAGATGGGTCGGTATAGACATGGGCGGGAGGGGGATCGCGGGGGGAAGAGGTGAGGGCGGGAAAGGATCATTTCTGAGCGACTTTGTCGATGGCGGTGGCACGTGGATCTGGGGCGGGTTGTTCTGGGTCGGTGGTTGCAGGTTGACGGCGTTGAAATGGCTGGTCGCGTCAAGATTCAGCGGCGGTGGCCGGGCAACGGTGTAGAAGGAATTGCGGCGGGGCGAGGTGGCCTGCGACTGCGACTGGCGCCGTGTTGTCGGAGGCGTCGAGAGGGTTCGGGCGGAGACGGGTCTCCGAGGCTCGTCTTGTCGGGAGCTGTTTGCACCATCCGTCACGGAGCCGTTGGTTCGCAGAGAAGCCGGCTGACTGAGTATCGACTGGCGAATGGCTTGCAGCTGGTCTGCGATGGGCGAGCGCGCTCGTTGATCCTGCTCGGCAGAAGAGGCCTGGTCGGGAACAACGGCGACAGGGAGAGCCTCGGGAGCCGTGAGCTGCTGCATTCCCGCAACGGACAGCCTCCTAACGTTATCATAACTCTGGTTCTTCCTCATGGATGCGGAGCTCGACCCGGCCCTAACCCTGGTCTTGGGGGCCACGCCCTCGTTGCTCTCGGCCTCGTGCTTCTCAACGGCGGTCGCAGGCTCAGATATGGAGGACGAGTTAGACGAGTCCTGCTTTTCAGGCTTGCTATGGGTCGAGGAGACATCGGAGGATTGGTCCTCATCGGAGTGGCCGCCAAGGATGGTAGGGAGAGTGGAAGTAGGGGGTGCGCTCGCGGAAGCGCTGGGCAGCGGAGGGAGGGGAATGTGCGAGACCTTGATGTCGGTCTTGGTGTCTTGGCTTAGCGAACCACCATCGGAGTCAAAGACGGTGCTGCCCTCGAGTATAAATGTAGGCATGGGCGGGAAGGCCTCGACCGGCTCAGAAGGCACGGCGGCCTGGTTTCCAGAAGCTCCATGGATGTCGTCGGCCCCTCTATCGTCGCTGTATCGGCTCTCTGCCATTCCCAAGCCCTTGACTGTCTTTGTGGAAGCAAAGATGTCGGCGCCATTCGCATGGGCTCGGGCGGCTCGGTGGACGTCGTCGTCGTCGGCAGAATGGAAGGAGTAATTTGGCGTAGGGCGAGGGCGAGGGCGAGTATGCGAAATGTCGTGTCGAGTGGTTCAAGCAACCAGGCTTGCAGTCTGCAGTTCTTCAGGTCGCGTGGGGGAAGTGGTGCTGCCGGAGGCGTGCGGCGTGCCGAGTCGTCGATCTCCAGGGACGATTTGAATTGGTGGCCGGATTGGGGGGATCGATCCCTAGCGGCACAGCGCAGTTGCCAGTTGCCAGTAGCCGTGTGCTAAGGTACCTACCTAGTGAGCAGTGAGCCGGTCGGCCAGTGTACTGTCTGGTCAGGCCAATAAAAAGCTGCAAGACCCGATGGGGGCATGCGGGGGGGAGGTGAACTGCTGTGGAGACGCCATAGGTATTGGATCTGAATGGCAGGAAAGGGTCTCAAAGAAACGTGACAAGTGACGTACAGGGCTGGGCCGTGCGATGACTGCCGCCCCCTCGTGGCATGGCCGCACGGGGTACTGAGACAACACTGGGAGTCTGGGACATTCTAGGCAGGTAGGTACTGTAGGCAGTGAGCTGTGAGCGTATAGACTGACTAAGCAAATGGGGAGAAAGAGTATTGATTGCTCCTCCCAGTCGGGTCGGGGCAACAAGGAGACTAATCTCAACTTCTCAAGCATGGCCGGCTGAAACATGCCATCTTGAAAAACCGGCGCTAACTGTAGAGACGGCCCGGCTTCAGGCCCTATCTCCGGCACACGCGGATGCTTTTCGGCCGCCTTCCTCCTCACGATTTGCCTCACCGAGATCGGCGACGAGGGAATATCCTCACAATTGCATTCATTGACCTACCCACTCACCCATTGACCTACCCACTCACCCACCTTGTATTTTCTTAACGCCGGCGAGGCCGAGGGGACAATGCTGTGACGGCCAAATGACGTTGACGCTTAGTCCTACACAGTGTACATGTGCTCACCGCACAACGCGAGGCCCTCGGCTTTTTGCCGAAGAAATGAAAGGTGCGGGCGGGAGCTCGGCAGAATGGGGTATGGAGCATTGACATTCTACGAATACCAGAGGACCTAAGGTGGTGCCTAGTGTGCGAATATGCGAGGATCCCGAGCGTACATGACGAGCAGGTCCGGTGTCCGAGTCAGTTTCGACTCTACAGGCAAGCTTACTTCTAGGTAACTAGACATCATCTATTAACCAGCCGTAAGTCCCCTTCAGCTCGGCCAATTCATGGCATCGTATCACGGAGACTGGGAAGAGATATCGGTCCACCCAAAGTGCCATCCAACTCCCCCTGCCAAGATCCACGAAGAGGGACCCAGTTCGCCCATTACTGTAGACATCTCCATCCGCTTGGTCACGTCAACAACGCCTCGGCCCCGGCGCTCACTTGACGCGTGGGCCCCTTTGTCATCCATGACGCCCCTCCTAAGAAGTCTCTTCCATCTTCGAACTCTATAGTTTTCTCTAGGCCCCCCCCCGTCTGTTCTGTCCGGCCTCAAGTCCTTGGTTCTCTTATCTGCCACTCATTCAACATTCCTGAATCCCCTCTGGATATCATTTACACCAAACCACACACACACACACACACACACACAACATGGCCTCCAACCCTCCCGGACAGTGCTGCACCGTCGGCGTCAAGCATGAGTAAGACCCAGAACAGTTACCCCGCCAAACGACCCGACCCCTCCCCCCACTTCGGAAAGCTTGAATCCTAAGCGCGAAGCTCTCTGACAATTATCATCCCCGTCACCTTTAAGGCTTTCATACCTCACTGGCTTCCTACCGTCTCGACGACCAGCAATGCTAACGCGTATCTCCTCCACCACAGGGGCACCCCCCAAGGCAAGAAGATCAGCGTCGCGGGCAAGTACGAGGGATACCTCGCCGAGGCGGCTGCCGACAAGGCGCATAAGAACGCTGGCATTCTCTTCATCACCGATGTCTTCGGCATCTGGCCCAATTCGCAGCTCGTGGCCGACCAGTTTGCCGCCAATGGCTACACGACGCTGATCGTAGACCTCTTTGGCGGCGACCAGCTTCCGTTGCCGATGCCCGCCGGGCTTAACATCCTCGAATGGGTTGCCAAAGGCAGCGACGGCAAGAACCCGCACACGCCGGAGTCGGTTGACCCCATCGTCACCGACGCCATCAAGTACATGCAAAACGAACTCGGCCTCGCCAACATCGGCGCCGTCGGCTACTGCTTCGGCGCAAAGTACCTCGTGCGCCACTTCCAGAACGGCATCAAGGTTGGCTACCTGGCGCACCCCAGCTTCGTTGACGAAGACGAGCTCGCGGCCATTACCGGCCCGCTCTCCATCGCCGCCGCCGAGACGGACAGCATCTTCCCCGCCGAGAAGCGCCACAAGTCGGAGGAGATCCTGCAGAAGACGGGTCAGCCTTACCAGATCAACCTCTACTCGGGCGTTGAGCACGGCTTCGCCGTCCGCTGCGACCTAAGCAAGAAGATCCAAAAGTACGCCAAGGAGAACGCTTTCCTCCAGACTGTCTCGTGGTTCGATGAGCACTTGGTATGATTAGGCCATGGACACGACGGGTGTAAAGTTATGATTGGATGGCGTAGGGGCGCAGCCTTGGGAGATGGCGCTCTGGGGTAGTAAAAATATACCACCTGATGAATTTGTCACTGTAGGCAGCTCTCTGGAGGCTTGTCGATAGGGTCCTCTGTGAAAGGCTGACGTTCAGCTGGACGTGTGATTCAATGAGGTCGTTCGACGTTGGCGGAGATGGCAGGATTGGTCTAGGGTTGTTGACAGTAAGATGCTCCTATTGCCTGCCACATTGGGTACCTACCTATGTACACTACATCGTAAGGTCTCTAAGGTATTCGTACCTCGGTAGTCTTCGAAGGGTACTAACGAAGGTACGTACTTAACTACCGAGGTACCTGAATGAGTTTTCCTATTCGTGCTGTTGGGTACGGATACTACCTTACTGGCGGAACACCAGTTGCGTCTTGTCAGCCCTGTAAGCGTATCCGTACATTTACATTTAAGCAGCAAACACCGAAGGGCAACGATCGCGATTGAGATCGGATGGGAAGCAACATACCACCGAATGAATGGGTCTGCGGTGCCGGGGAAACGTGGGAGAACAGACGCAAGCACTAGCGAATCGTCATGGCCGTGTCCTCCGCGCCTTTGCGCCCTCCGGCTCGAACGACGGCCCGCCCCTAGTTCCAACTCTTCGTCTGCCTCGCCCTCGAGCACTGCCCCGAAAATGGATGGAAGGCCAGACGTAATATTCTTCCACGTCAACTTACCTCGCCTCACATAGCTGCATCACGACTGCATCGCCATCCTCGCCCGCCGCGCGCCAACGTCGGTCGCAGTGGTAGGACCTTTCGCCGCCGACGATATTCAGCTACTGAATCCGTTGCACAGCAGTTTAGAGCCCCAGTACAGATACTAGTACCTACCTAGGTGGTACCCTTGACTTGGCGACTGACGAGCCAGAATGGGCAAGACATGGGTTGAGCCATGCGGACGCAGGGGGGGTTGGTTGGTTGGTTGGTGACGGGGGCAAGCAAGTCAGCCGCCAGAGCAGTTGTTCCCTTTTAGCGAGCGCCTCACCAAGTGGGATGGATGGATGCTATGTGCCAGCGGCGGCAGCTGTGCCACTATCGCGCGCTAGCCCATCGTAAGTGTACAGCCTCGTCTGCGTCTCCTTCTGGGTATCTTTTTTTTCCTCGCTTCCTTGCTTTTTTTCACCTAAGGCCAGACCGTTTTCTCCTGCGTTTCTGTCCCTCCCTCTTACAGCCAGCTGCCGATCTGACAGGAAGCTGGTTGGACTATGAATAAATCATCTCCCTGGATGGCTTCTCCAACCCTGACCGTGTCCGTCTGCCGCCTCATCATTGTCCTCTGTTGATCTCCGTCAAACCGCCTTCCAAACAATCACGCACATTCGTCTCACCCCCAACGAACAAACTCGTCAGACCGCCCACATACTGAACGCTGTCTGCGGTCATGGACGGCAGGGACCCGGAACAGTTCAACAAGACGCTCGCTGCCATCAACGAGAACATCAACGACGACGATGGCAAGGAGCTGCTCGTCGCCATCGCCGCTCTGGTCATATCAATTGTCGCCCTCGTCGCCGCTCTCCTTCAGGTTGCCCAGCAATACTACGCCTCCGCCGCGGGTTACTCCAGTTGTGGGAGCAAAGTCATAGGCAAGTGGTCAGAGTCCAAGAAGCGCATCCTCAAGTTTACCGAGTTCCGCTTCGAGGTCCAATTCGAAACCCCCGTCATATTCTTATGCCCGCCGAAGAACACAAAGGCTCCCGTCAAAGGCCAGCCCATCATCTTCATTGACGGCTCGGATAAGAGCTTGCTGGAAAGCCGTTCCGAACCCTTGGGTACGCCTCCCAAAAACGGCAATGATGTCTCCGAAAAAGAACTGGCCAAGCAATCCGTCCACACGGCCGACAACGAGCGCGCCTCCTGGGTTACGCTTCTATCCGCCCTGCAGCAAATGGAAAAGGACTCGAGGGAATGGCAGAAGAAGCAGTATCGTGAAACCGTCCACCACAGCCCCCCGAAGGGTTCTAAGGAATCTGCCCAGATCGTGACCCAAGAGGAAATAGACCAGGTACTCCAAGGTGTCAGTGACAAGTACACATTGACGGTTGCCATCCAGAAGAAGCTCAGAAGCTGGGACACCATGCCGGCAAACGTCAAGAAGCCGTATGCCACCACGACCTGGTGTCATGCCGTCGAGATGCTGGCCATGCTCGGCGTGTACTGGATTGAATTCAATAGGACCACCGACAGATACCGCGCCGAAGGCAACGGCTACACCGTAACAGGAGAGAAAGTCAGCGACCTTGGCATCATGTTCACCTTTCAAGTCTATGGCCACAGTCGTTTTGAGAGCAATCGCGTCATACCCGTCGACGAGACCAAGGAACTGTGCTTCGGCTTCGTGCCTACAATTTACAAGTCAAATTCGGACAGTCGACGTCTGAAACTATCAAACGACGAGCCCAAAGACCTCTCCGTACTGAACTTTGCCAGCCGACACGAAGTCGCAGAGACGCTAGTCTTGATCGGATGCAATACCAATACGGTCAACTACTTCTCCGAGTCTTCGACAGCCCGGGTGTCCCATCTGTTTCCCAGTAAGCCTTTGTGATGAGGGACACGATGCGAGTTTCACTGTCTAACCGATTGGACGCAGTCCCATTTGAGATCATAGGCATGTTGGGACGGACGCTTCACATCGAGAGGAGTGCATTTCGTTTGCTTCCCAACCCGACCCACCACCGATGGGACACGAAGAACTTTTCGTTGCCGCGGCTGCTGCATGCATTCGCTAAGCAGATGGAAACGCTCAGACGGGGTCAAGTATCCCCTAGAATTGTTGGCCGAGCGATCCGGAAGCATACCAAAAACATCCAAGGCATCATCACGACCTCCACCCAAGGTGACTGGCTGAGCTTGCCGCTCATGGATGCATTGCATGCAGCCCTGGGCGACATGGATGAGATTCTCACGGCGCGGGCCAAGGACAACCGGCCCAGTGCGCCATCCCGGGCCTACTCGACATTGACTCGGAAGAATACCGACGTGACAGAAGGTCAGACCGAGGTTGCAGTTGAGAGCGCACGGCGTGAGATGGTACAGGACGTCCTGCGAAGTCACATACAGGAGGTGCTTGCTGGCCTCAACGAGAAAGCGGAAAAGGCAACGCAGAAGACTCCGGGCAGCAACGAGTCTCTGGGCACCGATCCGAAAAAACAACGTCGATTCGAAGAGATTGACGCCGCAGCCCCAGAGCTCAAGCAAGAAAAACTCATGGAGATATACTTTCGCGTGGTGCGGAGGAAGGTGATTGAGGAGTCGCAAGAATCGGCCGACAGAAGAGAAATGGTAGGGTTTGGCGGCTTGAAGAAGAGGCAACAGACCAACTTCAGCACGCGGACGGCCGAGACGATGGATGACGACGACGAGCCGGTGACGCTGTTCATGCTGGGCGAGGAGCACGTCAGCCACGAGGATATCTGGTGCACACTCGTCTTCCGGATGATCTGCTGGCTCATGCTACACGACTTCCACAAGAAGGACGTGCAGGTGTCGACCAAGAGCGAGCTTCTGGGCAGCCGTTTGCCGGTTTACATCTCTTGAGCTGGTGGTGGGCTTGTGTTGGGTGTTGAGCATTGATTAATATTCATTGTCGCACAAACAGCGTTTTGTTTCATGCATTTACAGGCTTTTGGAAGGCCACAATGGCTTAAGCGGGAATTGGATTCGGAGAGACTTATCATGCAAGCGTGCTAGCGATTAACTCTACGAATGATGATATTATAAACTCTGATGGTCGACTGTAGAGGACACTTTATGTAAGCTAGATTGTGGGCAGGCATTGTCTGAATCGGTCCTATGACGACAACAAGATGAAGAAAGAGTCATGTCAGATCGAGAGCAAGTCTCGGGAAGAGGCAACCCAACCCGGAGTGGGTGCGGAAACCAAGACTCGGATCGACCATGTCCATTTGCTAGGCGGAGTCGTCGCCGAGGTCCGATTTCCAGCGCACACGCTGCGCAACCCCGGACTCGGTGTAACCAAGGTAATTTTGGGTTCCTTCCATGTTCCAGCGGAGGGGCGGCGAGGATGCTGTGCAGCAGAGTGGTTGCGGTTTTTTTCCTTCACTTTTCACCTTTCACATTCCTTGGATCTCTCGGCGTGGTCTAGCCCTGGGGAGATAGAGAGTGCACTAGCCACTAGGCCGGCCGGATGGGTGCGGATAGCGGCACGCAGGTCCCCTGGTGATGAAGGGGGCGGCGCAAGCGGAGGAAAACGACAGAGAGACGGGAGAGAGATGTGTGTGTGAGAGAGAGAGAAGAGACCTGAAGAAAAGAGATAGGGTTCTGCTTACGAATCCTTAATGATGAGAGAGACCCGACACAAGGAAACGGACCGGGTCGGAAGCAAGGCAGATTGGTGTCCTTGGTCCGGGCTGGAGAGGGAGAGAGAGAGAGAGCTCTGCGTTATCTGGGTTGTTGTGAAGTGCAAGTGTGTGCGATGCATCGGCTGCGACGGCAAAGTTAGCCATTCATTCACCTTGCCATTGATACCCGAAGGGGTCTGTCAGTATCCGTACCACACAGCATGACTCCCCAAATCTCCCATCTTGTTGACACATACATGCAGTTGAGGCGATGCAAGACGCAACTCTATGCCGCCTCTGTCTGCCCTGGACGACAAGAGGCCTCGGACGTCGCCTCCGCTCCCCAGGTGATGTCGTCCCATGCCTCGCAGCGCGCATCCGTGCGGACTGTTTGCGAACCCTGGTTACGGTTGGTAGCGCACACCACCGGCCATGTAGAGAGGTGTCTTGCCCGTTGTTGGTTACCGGCGATGAGTGAATATGAATACCTACCTAGGAATGCGGTGGATGGCACACACACGGGGTCGCAGGGGATACGGACATTTCCTCGAAAGTATCCGTACAGCGGCGCGGCACGGGCGGCGCGCGTTGTTGGGCGAGAGAGACGGCGGAGGGGAGCAAGACACGGGCAGACGGGTAGGTGAGCTAACGCGTTCGTGGTTCATGGGACAAGACAGCTCAAGGTAATAGACGCGATCCCTCCCTTGGGTGTCTGAGATCAGCGGCGAATGTCACAGCTTACAAGGCATAGATAGAGTGGCCAAGCAAAAGCGCTCGCTAGGTAGTCAACCAGCCATCCAACGCGTTAAGCGTGAGTTGTTACGCGACAGCGCGAGAACGGTAATAAAAACCTGCAGTGTTCACCGAGGGTTCTGGAGATACCTTCGTAAGGTACCTACCTATTCGTACCTAGGTACCTACACTACACTACCTAGGCAGCTAATGTGGTAGGAGGGGGAGCAGCGGACCGAGGGGCTGGTTTGACAAGGTCTGGATTGTTTGGCTAGCCACGGGCACGACAAGGGGAACAATTCACGGTGTCGTTCTGGGGGGCTGGTGGAATGGTGATAAGGATGCCTAATTGATGGTCTCCTCAAAGCGCGCAGGCAACCGACACGGAACATGGGGGGAGGAGTGAGACAAAGGCGGCACGGGGATGGGGGAGAGAGAGAGAGAGAGAGAGAGAGAGAGGGAGAAAGAGGGAGAAAGAGAGACAACCCACGCGACCGGGTTTTCCAGTCCGAGTCTGCGTGTTCCCAGGACATGTACCTTGCACGCCTTGAAACGCCGGAGCAGGTACTCGGGACCCTATCGGAGACGGAGGCCCCGTTGTGGTGTTGATGGCATCGGAGGCTTCTCTACCTAATATCCCCACTTCCCCCCCTCTTTCGCTGATAGGCACGCCGCACGATTGAAGGAGCGGAGGCAGTCAACGAATGGGGGGTGATGGATGGATGGATAGCTGTGATGGCGCATGGGGCGGCCAGGCTTTGGATTTTCCGAGCGGGACGGATCTCAGGACAGCATATCTAGGCATCCTGAACAACATCCTCATCCACAGTAGTTAACTACCCTTGATATTGACCGAGACGCCTTTGGACCAACACATCACATTCAAGTTCAAGCCAAGCGGCCCAGTGACGCTCGCCGTCGTCCTGAGAGAGTGGAGGCCACTAACACTGCTAGGCGATGATGGGTGGGCCTAGGCTGGGCCCAGGAGAAAAGGAATCTTGTACCCGGGTGGTTGAGTTGTATGGAGAGATACTTGGCTAGCAGCTTTGCTGTATCTTTATTTCCCATGTCAATCCTGCTTCGATCTCGTTTCCTCGCCATGCCCCATGCCCCATGTCCCATGCCCATTGTTCATCACCACCTGGCCAACCCAGGATCATAGGGACCCACTCCTCAAGTTTGCGCCGTGATTCAGTCCCAGTCCAGTTGGACACACAACGCCTCTGAAACCCAACCCTTT
>PJEX01000121.1:21916-63248 GCA_005350895.1 Colletotrichum tanaceti
GGGGGGGGGGGGGGGGGGGGGGGAGAAACGGCCACGGCTCAGCCAAATCCGGGACCGGGCCGGAAAGGAGAAGGGAAGAAAGGAAACCGCCGGGTCACTTTCGGCCTCGACTCGGCAGACCTTTCATTCTTCGACCTTGAATGTGAAGGTCGAGACCTCGACATTCCACCCCCGTCCTCCGTCTTCGGTTATTCGTTCCGGCATCGTCCACCGCCGAATGAATCGATCCAGTTGTCGGTTTCACCCCCTTAAAGTGCCGTCTCGTCTCACCGCGGTCTTGACCGACACCCGGCTTGCCTTGCTTTGCCTTGCTTTGCCTTGCTTTGCCTTGCTTTGCGTCTCCTCTCGCCTCCTTTTTTTCATTTTTTTTTTCTAGTTCTTTCTCTTTCTTCCATTCTCCCGCTCTCCCGCTCTTTTTCCCACACTCTCTATCTTTTGCCATCTGTCTTTCGCCGCGTGAATTCATCACGATCTACGGATATCGTATGTTTCTATCTCTCTTTCTCTCCCGCTCCCCCTCTCCCTCTCTCTCTATCTCTATCTCTATCTCTACCTATCACGCTCTCTCTACCGCGGTCTCCATCCGTCCCTTAATCCGTTTTTACCTCGGATTTCCCGACTTGGTTGCGGTGTGTGTGTGTGTGCCGTGGGCTGCTGCTGTGCCGTGCTCACCTACTCCACCTTCCACCACCACCACCTTGGTGCTTGCCAAGTTCCTTGCCTCACGCAGGTACCTTGGTGGTCTAATCCACATACCGCCGCGCAACAGCAACGCCAATATACCTGCACGGCGCCCACTCCATCACACAAGTCGCGCCTTCATCCCACTGATGCTAACTACCTAAAGTAGGTACCTCAGGCAGGTACCTACTGATACCGCCTGTACGTAGGTAGGCTTTAAGTAGGCTATAGGCTGTACCCGAGCTCTTGCCGCCTGCCCCGTACCGCTTCCGCTCGCCTTTGATCCACGGCCACCCACCCTCGCTGGCGCTGCCGCCAAAAATTCTCCACCTCCACCACCAACACTCAGTCAAAGTCTCCGTCGCTTCACTGCGCAGTGTTGCCAGTACTGCCAGTGCCAGTGCCAGTGCCCCCTCCCCGACTCCCCGACCTGTATTATCCGCCGCCACCTTGGAAATCCCCCCGACCCTCACTCAATCTCACAAACCTGGCCTGCCGTTGCACCCTCACCACCTTCACCACCTTCACCACATTCACCTCCTTCGCCCCTCGACCCTCTCGCCTCGGATCCTGATCCAGCCTTGCAACCCGATCTTGATCCGAAAAGTCCTCCCCTCTCGACGCCACCCCCCTCTACCAGGACCAGACCCCATCCGCCGTCCATCATCAACATTTCCTTTGACCTTGACCCATCCATACTGCAGCCTTGCAAATCACCGCTCCCCTACTACAGAGGCATCATGACGCCCTCGCCCGGTCCCCAGATCAACACCACCGAGGTGCGGCGGCCTCGCTCGAGCCAGACTGTCTCCTTCTCCGTCGACGAGGGCAAGGGTAAGGGCATCAACTCTGGTCATGGCGCCGATTCGACAAGTTTGCAGTTGGCCGTTTCCGAGTGCATCGAGACCACCACCACAACCACCACCACCACCACCAAACGCACTTTCCCCCCCGTTTACCTACGCGACGTTCGTCCCCTCCACGAGCTTGACTCGAAGGAATACCCTCTGGCCTCGAAGCCTCTGCCTCCCGAACTCGCAAACTTCTCCTTCAGCGTCACTGGCTCCTCCTCCGACCCTTTGGCCGACAACCCCTTTGTCTACAACAGAAAGGTACGCTCTCCCCTCCTCCACCCCCGCGCGTTATGCCCCTCTGCCGCCGTACACTCGCTAACGAGGCTATCTTTTCAGCGCAAGACACCGGCCGCCGCCGAGAGGCAACCTGCAGGTCTCCTCAAAGAAGACGAGTCCAGTCAAGAAATATCTCGACGCATCGCCAAGTCTCCTGCCGACACCTACCAGCGGAGATCACGGCGCTCCAATCCTCGCGAAACCTCACCGTCATATAACGCCGCCCCCGTTCTGCCTTCGCGCCCGTCACGAAACCCTAGGCCCACTGGTCTCGCCTTCCCCGAGGATCATTCACAGCGGCTTCGACGCCAACTCGCCCAAGGCAGGCAGAGCGGCTATTTGGCCACCCCAGACACTTCCGAAGTCGCTGGCACCAGCACCAGCACCGGCACCGAACGGGCAACGCGACCCCGATCGCTTCACCTAAACCGCACGAGCCACACTCCTCCCGAGTCAGGCCCGAGCCAAACAATCCCGCAGGAGGCCGACAGTCCTATTGGCAGTGATGCACTCACCGTCTTCAGTAGCAACGTCGCCACTCCTCCCATAACCGACGCCGACCCGGAGCCCTTTGTCGACGACGACGAAGACGATGACGACGACGATGAAGACGACGACGATGCTTTACTTCGACCCGTCGGCCACCGACCCTCCATCGATGCCGTGGCCGCGCAGGATGCGAGCCTCCCTAGTCCGAGACTTTCGCCGACGCTCGCTGCCGCCCAGCTGAACTCGAGGGACTCGGATGACGAAGATGTAGCCTCGCCGCAGAGCAGCGTCGTCGCCAGACGCAATGTCAGCTTCCGAGACCAGTCCTGGTTGCACGAATCCCAGACCACCGAGGAGGGCGGCTACGTCTCCGACGTGTCCATGGTCGCCGATGATAGCGCATGCCAACCCGATAACCTCGACGCCCACACTGCCATGATGAACGCACGCACAATGATGGAGGGCTTTGACTCGATGCCCAACGAGATGAAGAGCTTCATCATGTATAACCTTCTCCGTCGTTGCCCGCGCAAGACTCTGCGTCTCGTTGCCGATGTCGTCACCCCCGCTTTGAAGTGCGATTTCTTCAAGCAACTTCCTCTCGAGCTCAGCTTTCACGTTCTGTCCTTCCTCGACCACCGCGACTTGTGCCGAGCTGCTCAAGTCTCAAAACACTGGCGGAACATTGTCGACACGAACGAAACCGGCTGGAAGGAGCTGTTCGATCGTGATGGCTTCACGCTGCCTCCCGGCGAATTGGACAAGGCCATCGTTCAGGGTTGGGGCTGGCAGGACCCCGTTGGCGTCACTGGCGCAGAGGTCGACTTGAGACCCTTGACCAGACTGGAGTCGGCCGACAACGAACTTACAAAGGTCGTCGTAAAGTCGGACCCGACGATCAAGCTCCGAAGTTCCAAGCGCAAGCGCGCCCTCAACCTATCGAGCGCCGACCGATCGAAGCGCAGGGCTAGCGGCCAGGACGCCGCTCGCTTGGAGGCCATGCAATCAGAGGTCAAGCAGCACAAATCCGAGGGGCCGCTTTCAGCTGCCAACGCGGCGGCCGCCGCTATGCCCAACCCCAAGACGAGCATCCCGGGTCTCCAGAAGCTGCACCTCTTCAAGTCCCTCTACCGTCGCCACTACATGATCCGCCAGAGCTGGACAAGCGGAAAAGTAAAGCCCGGGCACGTTGCCTTTGCTGCACACCCCCGCCACGTCATCACCTGCCTGCAGTTTGACGAGGACAAGATCATTACCGGAAGTGACGACACCTTGATCCATGTCTACGATACCAAGACGGGCAAGCTTCGCAAGAAGCTCGAGGGCCACGAGGGCGGAGTCTGGGCTCTGCAGTATGAAGGCAACATGCTCGTGTCCGGATCGACGGACCGATCCGTTCGGGTCTGGGACATTGAGAAGGGCCTCTGCACCCAGGTCTTCTATGGTCACACCAGCACTGTCCGGTGCCTGCAGATCCTGATGCCGACCGAGACCGGCAAGGGACATGATGGCAAGCCCATCATGATGCCGCCGAAGCCTTTGATTATTACGGGATCTCGCGACAGTCAGCTGCGTGTCTGGCGCCTGCCCGAGGTCGGGTCTCGCCGGTACATCCAGACGGGTCCGCCAGCGAACGATGCCGACTGTCCTTACTTCATCCGTACCCTTTCCGGGCACACGCACTCGGTCCGCGCCATTTCTGCCCACGGCGACACCCTCGTCAGCGGGAGCTACGACAGCACCGTCAGAGTCTGGCGTATCAGCACTGGCGAATCTCTCCACGTCCTGCATGGCCATTCGCAAAAGGTCTACAGCGTTGTCCTCGACCACGAGCGCAATCGCTGCATCTCTGGCTCCATGGATTCCTTGGTCAAGATTTGGGACCTCAACACTGGCGCGTGCCTGCACACGCTCGAGGGGCACAGCCTTCTTGTCGGCCTGTTGGACTTGCGCGACGAGCGACTGGTATCAGCAGCCGCCGACAGCACGTTGCGAATCTGGGACCCGGAGAACGGAAAGTGCAAGAACGTCTTGACAGCCCACACGGGTGCCATTACGTGCTTCCAGCACGATGGCCGAAAGGTGATTTCGGGAAGCGAGAAGACGGTCAAGATGTGGGACATCCGCACCGGCGAGTGTGTGCAGGATCTTCTGACGGACCTAAGTGGGGTCTGGCAGGTCAAGTTTGACGAGCGACGTTGCGTGGCGGCAGTCCAGCGTGACAGCTTGACATATGTCGAGGTATGTTTTTTTTTTTTTTTTTTGGCTCCATAGCCGCTAAAGGGGGGTTGAGGATACTAACAAGACAACGACAGATTCTCGACTTTGGTGCCGTCCGCGATGGCAAGCCTCTCTCAGAGCTTGGCAAACGCAAGCTTCTCAACGAGCCAGAAGTCCAAGCGCTTCTGTCGGAAGAACTATGATGTTACAGCCTGACATTGGGTGGGTGGGTGGTAGAGAGGGAGTTTTCAAGATGGGACATTTGGAGTTTTCACAAACCAGAAGCATATTATGACAGGGGAAACACAGCATCAAACAAGGACAAAACCACATGACGGCATAATGACATTGGTAGGAGGGACTTGGATGGAATTCCATCTTTTTATGTTCTCGGCGTTTCTGATGATGGCCTTGGGCTGGACAACGAAATGAAAAGAAAAGGGAAGTAAGTGGTGGGCGTTTGCATGACATCCCAAACCGGCGAAACTGCGCAGAGAGCAGATACCACACCTCATTGTATGGCTTAATGTAGATATCAGGCGAAGCAGCCGCACGAAACGAATGGTTCATTGTACACACAGTTGCTGGTTGCGTCTTCTGTCCTCGTCAACAGACTGACACGAACAGGACGACAACAAGCAAACAAGGCACTTGACGAGAACAAAGAAGGCACAAGACAATCAACAAGGGGTTGAGTTGGGCCAACTCAACACGATCAAACAGTAATTAGTACTCTTGAATTTGGGATATCTAGGCTAAATGAATCAAATCACAAAAAAACAACTACAACCATTACATCTGCTCAGTGCTCAATCTTGTCCACCTCCTATTGAAGGCGCTCCTCTGAAATGGGCTGCCCAGCTTTGACGGCGTCCTCCCTGCCTCGTCACGCTGGGGCTGCTTGACGTCGCCCTCTATGCCGAAGCCGTACGTCTCGACGCCGGCGCCCGAGTACGGGTCCCTCGGGACAAGGCCGTAGCCGACCTTGGCGCCGGCGACGGGGCGGTGGTCGCTGTTGGGGGAGGTGGCCCAGGGGAGCTTCTCGAGCCCCGGACCGCGGGTGGCGGCGACGATGCTGCTGAAGCGCGTGTTACGGACGAGGCCCTCCTCGCGGACGGCGGCGAGGCCAAAGGCGACGCCGACGACGGCGAGGAGGATGGCGACGGAGTAGACGGCCCAGAGATCGCGTGCGTGGTATTTGTAGCGGATGTCGGTGCGCTCGCGGGTGCAGGGGTACAGCATGTCGGCGCCCTTTTCGTTGCCCGACTTGACGGAGGTGTCGTTGGCCCAGACGACGGCGAGGAGGCGGGGCTGGGCGAACATGGAGAGGATGATGTCCTCGTAGAGGCCCTGGACCTCCTTCATGAAGTCCTTGACGACGAGGTAGTTGTGCTGGTCGAGGACACGGGTCTGGAGGACCTTTGTGTTGGCGTTGGTGTTGGGCTGGAAGATGGTGCCGTTGACGAAGCTGCGGAACTGCAGGCCGATGGAGTGGTATGCCATGGCGCGGCGGTAGCGGGCGACGTCCCTGGGCAGGATGTAGTTGGACTCGGGGGTGGCGGTGGTGTTGTCGGCGGTGCCGTCCTGGGCATCGACGCCGGGGAGGTAGCGGGTGTCGACGACGCGGTCGAGGAAGCGGCGGCTCCGGACGCGCGTCTTCTGGGCGAGGCCGGTGTAGGCGAAGTCGACCTCGTACTCGGTCTCGCGGTGCTCGCAGCCGAACACCTTGGGCGTGTAGGCCGTGGCCCAGCGCGGGTCCGACATGTTGGCGGGCTGGTCGAGCGAGGGCTCGTCGACGTGGGCGTAGCCGAAGAAGAGGGGCGGCTCGGTGCGCAGGGCGCCGAGGTGCGGCGGGAAGGGGGGCTCGATCTTGGGGATGCCGCCGGGCCACGAGTCGTTCATCTGCGGGTTCTGATACTCGCCGAGAGTGGCGTGGGCGATGTAGGTGTGGTTGCCGACGGGGGCGAGCATGCTCATGTCGAAGGGCACGTCGGCGCCGTTGAGCTTCTTCGGGGTGGCGCCGACGCCGCTGGCGAGCTCCTCGCACTTGTAGCCGGGGCCCTGGAACTTGATGGAGAAGGTGCAGTTGTAGCCCGAGCCGCAGACGTCGAGGCTCGCGTTCGTCCTGACCATGGGCTTCTTGCCGAGGATGGCGGACGTGGAGATCTCCTCAAACTGCCAGCTCGTGCCGATCCAGTAGTCGAAGAAGTGGTCGGCCGACTGGTCGTCGCTGGTCTTGTTCCATATGGAGACGGAGAGCTCAAAGAGGTTGAGGATCTTGGGCGTCGTGCGGAAGTCGTTGGTCTCCTCCTGGGAGAAGTTGAGGGTGCGGACCGAGGGGCACACGGTGTCCTCGCGCATGGTGGCGGGCTGGGCGGTGAGGGTGTCGGAGGTGAGGACGACGACGAGGGGCGTGCACCAGACGTAGATGGCGAGGACCATGGCGACGCGGGCGTGGCGGAAGACCTCGACGTTGAAGATGGCCGTCACGTCCTCGGCGGCGGCGAAGAGCGAGTCGACGGCGCCGAGGGTGAGCATCTTGCGCCGGACCGTCATCCATACGCGCTGGCGGAACGCGAGGATCACGGCGGACGCGAGGCTGGCCTTGCTGAGGAACGACAGCGCGGCGCCGTAGCGCAGCATGCGGATCTGGCCGTCGGCGACGGTGCCGTCGAGCCGCGCGTAGAAGAAGTGGTGGCCGAGTGCGAAGGCGATGCCGGCCGAGAGAAAGAAGTACATGTTCCAGGAGGCGTGCCAGTACCGGTTGTGGAGGCCGAGGGGCTCCGGGGGGTAGTACATGGACTGCTGCCGGACCGCGCCCGGGAGCAACGGCGGCGGCGGCGGCGGCGGCGGGGGTGAGAGGAGGCCGGCCACCGAGGACTGCGAGTCGACGCGGGCGTACATTTGCTTGTTGTTGCTGGATGCGAGGCCTCCCGTCGAGAGACCACCCGTCGAGAGGCCGCCGGTGTAGGGCGTGCTGAGGCCCGAGTACGAGGGCGAGTATCTCGAGTAGTCGACCGGGTGCATCTGCAGCGGCGCCGGCCGGGGTCGCGGGTGTGATGAGAAGCCGTCGTGGTCGTGATCGGCGGACGGGCCAGGGAAGTAGGCGGCCGCGCCGGCAACGGCAACTCGTTCTGAGAAGGTCGGTTGCGGCGATGTTGCAATATTTGCTGGCGGGCTTCTCCCGTGTTGCTGGCCGCCGCCGCCGCCGCCGCCGCCGACGATCGGTGCCGGCGTTGTCGGTGCCGGCGCCGGTTGGGTCGCGTTGACAGGTTTCCGGGGGAAGGACTGGGCAGGTTGCCATTCTGCCGACGAGGTCATCTGGAACTGGTCCGGGTCCTGGGCATCATGGTCCCGCAAGCCGAGACCTCGGCTGTGGCCGTCCATGATGGTGGGAAGAGACCCGGAGGTGCTGGTTTTGTTGGAGTTATGATCGGGCAGTGGCATCTATCGGTCCTGGAACAGACGGATCGTCAACCGCGCAAGTACAATCGGCGGGTGCGACGTCGGAGGCAGTTGCTAATTAGTTGGGCATGGGTTTGTCATTTACAGAGTGCGGAAGCTCGCGTGCGGAAGCTCGCGTGCGGAAGCTCGGGTGCGGTGTAGCTTCTAGGAAGATACAGCTGGTGTGATGCGATGCTGGTCCGGTGCAAAGATTGCCTCCTCGGGGTATGTCAAAAGAAGCAAACAGTGACAACTGAGGAGAAACCTCAATGTGAACAACAATCATTGGAGGAGGTGCAGGGGAGTAGGACTCGAGGAGGGAAGAGGAAGAAGGGGTGGGAGGGAGGGAAGAAGTAAAACTAATAATAACAAGGCTCAGCTCGCGTGGTTGTCGCTCTCGTAAGGCTTCGGAGGCCAAAAAAAGCGATTAACACCAACAAGTTATCCGTATCCGTACTACGACCAACAAGCAGAAGCCCTCCCGGGGCGGTGGATGACATGAACATGTGGCTCTCCTCGTCCGGACCGTCCGTCATACATGTCTGTAATACCTCCTCTACCTTTGACCACCTCTTTTCCCTGCGCACGGGAGCTAATTCGCATCTCTTCGGGGCTGGGCTTATACCTACTGCAGCCGAGCTGGCTCAGCTCGGGGTGATGGCGCAGGACCGGGGGCGTCGCCGGGCCACCGTTTGGGGGTTACAGCTGTGCGTGATTGGCGATGGCTGCATGTGGCGGCCGGGATATGCCTTGAGGTGGGGGGGGGGGAAGACAGTACTAGGTACGGATACGGATACGTACACTAGAAGAGAGAGAGAGAGAGAGAGAGAGAGAAAGAGATCGTGTGTGCGTGAGAGAGAAAGCAGGGAGCCTTGTTGGTTGTTCGGGCTCCCCTATGACGGATGGAGCCGTAGACCATCATCTCTGGAGTCTGGACATGGTCGTTTTGCTGCTGCCTTCGTTCACCCAGCAAAGTATCCGTACAGTAGCCCAATTATTAGTCCGTCGTCGCAATTCTCAGTGGTTTTTATTGGAGCGGTGGCACTGGTTGGGTTATGTGGCCCGCCAATCCTTCCAAGACCCTTGGAGCCACCGGGAATGGGATTCCCTTCCTGGGCCTGGCCGGCCGGTGTGTCGAGGATGTGTTTTTATCTTCTTCCTCTACTTTCGTGGCCGCCTAGCCTTGCGGGGTTAGAAGAGGATACGTAAGACTTGGTATCACACATGCAATGCAGGGTTGATGATGAGGTGAGATGACGGAAAGAAGATGCGGCTTATGAGGGAGAAGGAGGGGGAGATTCTCTCGGGAGTTGTTGGAGGCTGTGTAGCCATTTCTCTCTCTCTCTTACACACACACACACACACACACACACACCTTAACAGCGCTGAGCCACCTTTGAAGAATAATTCCTAATAGGGTCTGAGGACTGACAGCCGTCAGGCGACGACGACATACCTGCGTACCTGGAGTCGGGGAAGTGAGAGGGAGAGAATAAGAGAGAGGGGATGATGATTAGGACTTGAGTGTGCTTGCGCCTAGCTGAGTCCCGTCTCAGTGGTTCTGGAAAATGCCCGAGAAGCGTGACACAGACTGTAGTAGTATCGAGGAGAAAAGAAGGGGATAACCCTCCTTCGTCTGTCTTCAGCTCTAATGCTTAGGCCGACCGTTAGGGGGTGGATTGGCCGCCCGGTGAGCGGTATTAAGACACTGCACTGGCGAAACACTGAGGGCAGCTTGGTGATGGCGAGAGAGAACCTGGGAAGTAAAATGCCAATCAATTAATATGCGTCCTTTGTGTCTCCTCGACTCGAGTATCTCTCCCCAAGGGCCTTGCGACTTGTCCGTTACCGTCCTTTAGGTTTGCGCTGCGGCTGACATCTAGTAGACTTGTTGGTGTGTGTCCATGGTCCGAATCACCACCTCCTCCTAAGCTATTGCTACTTAGAATGCATCCGGCATTTGCTCTATTTCCTCTCCCTGTATTTCATCTTCCATCACGTCCTCTTCCATCATGTCCTCTTCAATCACGGCCTCTTGCATCACGTCCGCTTCCATCATCTGCGTCCTGATTAGATTACACGTCAAACTTGTCCCTCGGAACCACTGCGCAGAACCTGGCTGCCCCCGTCCACGATTCTGGCCAATGGTTATAGATTCTACTGTCATCCCATCATCACGGAATGTTTCCTCAACCTCTTTCAAGAGTGTCGTCTCTTTGATGTCAGGCCATATTGGCTCATTCGGCCCGAAAGTGAAACTGGCGTCATGGGCCGGCCCAGAGAAGTGTTCACCCAAGAGTTGAAGCACATCAGCGTCTTCTTCAACAATCGCTGGAATAGTCAACTTAGTAACAGATCCAGGTTGTATATTTTCATGTCGAGGGCCTGCTACGGCTTTGATAATGTCAGGTCCACTCGGTATTTCGACATGCACTCCATATCGCGTATAGAGGTTCTGTACAGTTGAAAGAAATCGGATTTCGTCCTTGGAGGGTGGGATGAATAAGTGTGCAACGCGTGCGGAAGGGTTAGTGCCTAGGTATACATGGTAATCATGTCCAAGATATGTTTGTTGCTTTACAACAGTGAAGCTATCTGTCTCGTATCGAAGACCTTTATACTCTTCAGCAGAAGTAATCGATATGTAGGATAATAGGAGCCAAAGAAAAGGTAGGTATATAGAACGCATTTTCAATGATAGGCTTAGGTTATAAATAAAAGGTTAAAAGACAAGAGTAAGGTAGATAGGTAAGAACGGATATTCCAGGATGAGGATGAAAAAGGTAGGGTAGAGGTAGAAAGGCTGTGTATTGCTGCAGGTGATAACGACAACTGTTCTAGGGTAGATAATCAAGGATTTCTTCATAGTTAAATGTTTTTTCCTAGGTCGACAGCATTATAGGTTATCTTATATTTAATATCTAATCTTAGTATAATAGAGACTACTGGAGAGGACTGTAAATTGTATTTAACTAGCTGAAAGGTTATTGCAGATTCTCTCGGGCTTATTAGATCCTACGCTATTGCTTCTAATGATTCGTTCGACATTCCCTGTTGCTGGGCGTGCATCCGCGCCTAATACCATTTTTTCCTACCCTCGGTCACATTTTAGATTAAACGTCATTGTTGAAGAATAATACCACCGGTTCGTACCTCGATCCTCGTCTTTCTGCTCTCTCTCTGACTCGAGGTGTATGAACGATACTGTCATCCCAGTACTATAGAATGTCTCCTCGGCTTGTTTAAAGAGTGTCGTGTTTCGAAGTGCAGGCCATGCCGCATCAGACGGCCTGATGGTGAAACCGGAGTGAAAGTCCATATCATGGAAGTATGCGTTCAGGAGAGTAAGCATTGGAGTATCAGCAAGCTGTGTAAAGGTTAAGGCCCTAAAATCCGTCAAAGAATTCCCCCCCCGCTTGTGTCTTCTTAATATAGTTTTGATAACCATAGGTAGAGTCAGCAGGATATGCCCCCTATAGTCATTAATTGGCTCTTGATAGTTGTTCCAAGTTGAGACAACAACTATTTCGTCGGCATTATGGTCTGGGAAGTATAACTCTGTAGTTGGGCATCCTAGGGAAAAATAGGGCGAGTATACAATATAACGCGTTCCGAATTCTCTTACTCCATATACAACACTATAGGCGTCGAGATTCGATCGAAGACCTTCACCACCAGAAGCAACCGATATATGTGATAGCAGCAGGCAGAGGATAGGTAGAAATGTGGAATGCATTTTATAAGATAGGCTTGGGATGAGAATAAAAGGTTAAAAGACAAGAGCAAGGTACATAGGCAAGAGTAGATATTACAGATGAGGATGAAAAAGGTAGAGGTAGAAGGGCTGTGTATTGCTGTAAGTGATAACGACACTTGTTCCAAGGTAGAGAAGGAAGGATTTCTTCCCGGTTAAATGGGTTTTCCTACGTGAAAAAGATTGTGGAAAAGATGGTAGGTTATGTTCATTATGATAGACACTACCGGAAAGGACTGTAGATTATCTTTGACTAGCTGATAGATTATCGCAGATTCTCTCGGGCTTATTAGATCACTAATTACGTGGCATGCAGCTAGGTATCTTGGCCTATACCATACAATTCTATATTATGCCTTTTGAAGTTCTGTATACATTCTAAAGACGCAAGGATGTATGATGTTTTTCTAAATTTTACATCAACTCTAAATCCGGAACCTGTTGACTTATTAATTATGCTTCTTCTCATTATTACGATTTGCGTATTTAAACAATCATGCACTTTTGCTGCATAAGCTTTTCTAAGTATTCTCAGTAAACCTCACACTAGGCAACAGGCTGAACATACCTATTGTACTTGTATAGTACTAGGCATAGAAATAGGATCTCTACTCTCTAGCCAGGCTGTTTGCAGTCTCTGTAATTACTTAATCTTAGTAGAACCTGTCTATTTAAACGTGAACATCACGAGGCATACAATCGGGATCTCCAATCGGGCTAGCCGTAATTCTTCATCTGTCTATACTATTGTTGTTCCCTGTTGGTTGTTGTTATGAGGGTAATTACCCCCTAGTCATTGGAACTTTATAAACAAGTCAAGTAAGATAATAATTACATACCAAGACTGTTATTGATAAAGATGATGCAAAAAAAAAAAAAAGAACAAAAAAGAAAAGACAGCTTCCCTAGTCCCATGTCCCTCGGTTCCTTTACAAACTCAACTCCGTTCCAGGCTGGGTGGAGGCAACCAACTGTCCCTAGCCATATGCATCGTACCTCTTTCTGTTTCTCATTCTTCGTAGATCTTTGTCCCTTGGTTGTCGTCTCTAGTCGTCGTCTCTGTTACCCTTCGTTGTTCGTTGGTGCCGTCTCTCAAAACACCAAAGCAGAGACCTTCTCCTCCCGGTCCCGGTGTTCCCTCTCCTTCTTCTTGAACAGGTTCTTGAGCAGGTTGTTCTTCTTGGGCCGCAGCACCGCCTCGACGGCTTCATTCTCCTCCTTTTGCCGGGTGCCGTCCTCGATGGCCAGCGTCGGCGCCCGCTCGCTGCGCTTCGACCGGGAGCTGCGGTGGCTGCGGTGGCTGCTGGCGACGCTCTCGGCGTCCCTCTCCCTCTCCCTCTCCCTCTCGGAACCCGCCACGTTGCTCATCATGCGTTCGGACGGTTGGGACTCGCGCCCGCCGCCGCTGCGGTGCGACCGCGACGAGTGGTGAGACCTTTCCGTCCTCTCCGTTCTTTCCGTCCTCTCCGTCCTCGAGCTGCGGTGCGACCTGGAGCTGCGCTGCGTGCGGAAACTCCGCTCCGTGCGGGCGTCCGGGTCGCCGCGCATCGAACGCGCCGCCTCGGGGCTGATGAGCTCCGTGTCGGCGCTCTCGTCGTCCTCGCCAAACGGCGCGATGCCGCGCCGCCAGCTCTCGATCGAGCTAAGCTCCTCGTCGAGCCGCGGGTCGAGCACGTAGGCCTCGTCGTACGCGACGCTGCCCTCCCGCGGCTGGCCGTAGGGTTCGCCGTAGGGTTCGCCGTACTGCTGCTCCGGCGGCGGTGGCGGGTAGTAGTCGTACTCGATGGCGTGCGGGGCGGGCTGGGCCTCGAGCGCGATGGCGTTGGCGATGGCCGCCTGCCTCTGGGCCTGCGCGTCCTTGATCTGCTTCACAATCTTCCAGCCGCCGAACATGACCACCGTGATGCCGATGCTCGCGCCCGCCGCGATGAGGAACTGCGGCGACGCGAGCAGGGCAAAGACGGCGGGCGAGCCCCCCTTGATGACGGACAGGAAGGCGGGCGACATTTGCTTCAGCAGCGTCGACAGCTCGGCGAGCGTCAGCGCCACGGCGGCGGCGGCGTCCGGGTTCCCCTGCAGGTGGGCAATGGTGGCCGTGGCCGAGTGGTGCATGCACTTGGCCTCGTCAAGGAGCGCCTCGACCCTGGCGACGAGCGTCTTCGCCTCCCTCTCCTTGGTCACGGGGTCCAGGTCGGTGCGGTCCTGCAGGTCGGGCGGGATGTTGCCGTAGGCAAGGTCCATGTCGATATCCTTCTCCTTGCGGGCCTTGGCCAGCACGGGCATGGACATGGTGCGCGGGACCATGGACCCGCGGATCGTCGCCGAGTCCGCGATGCTCTCGCTGCCCGTCGGTGCCGTCGTGTAGTGATGCAAGGTCGGGCGGCTCGTGGCCATGTCGCGCGGCGCCGTCTCGGCATGGGGGACGCGGTAGGCGGAGGGAGGCGGCGCCCTCGATGGGGTGACGCTCGAGACTTCAGAATGCGTCTTGAGGTTGTCCTCGGTCAGGGCCCGGCGAGGGTAGTACTCAACGTCGTGGTCGTGGTCGTGGTCGTGGTGGTATCGGTGGCTCGACCGGGACCGTCTGGAGCGGTGACTCCTCCTGGAGCTGGCCACGGAACGGCCATCGTCGTGCGAGTAGCGGCGGTCAAAGGCCTCGGGCGGGAGATCGCGAGAGGTGTCAAAGGTCTGCGCGCGCTTCAGGACGTCTCGGTCGGCCTTAATGGCGGCCTTCTTCTCTTGGTAGGATGCTTTGGCTTCCTTGAAGATACCGGCTAGTTGTTTGCCCTGAAAGCCAGGAAGAAATTAAAAAGATGATACGTCAGCTATTGGATCCCATGTCCTTTCGGCCGAAAGTTGTGGAGGGTCTGTGTTGCTTGTATGTTGAGGGTGAGGAGAGGGGGTTCGAAATCGAGGGATGGATGGCGCGAAAAGACATGGGAGTCTGAAAGAGGGGCGGGCGGGCGGTGGAGAGAGAGAGAGAGAGAGTAGCATGCAAAGGGTGTGAGAGCCTCAGAAAGAGACTTACGGTACTTATGATCTTGCCCGAGTTATTGATGATGGTAACCGTCTGCGTGAGGGCCATGATGATTTGTAGCCACCTGCCCGGCGTTGTTCACCGAGCCAGTGAGAGTTTGGAGAAGAAATTCAGTCTGTGAGGGATAGAGAGAGAGAGAGAGAGAGAGAGAGAGAGAGAAAGAATATGTGTCGTAGTAGACTAGATGAAAGCTGAGGTGTGTGTGAGAGACACACAGGCGGTGGGTAGGTGACCTGGCGTGGTGTTTTGGTGCGGGCTCCCCTAGTCGGGGTTTTGAGACTACTCCTGTCACCTTTGAAGTGACGACAGGGCTCAGGGTAGTAAAATGTACTTTGAACTACCTATGTACCTAGGTAGTCGTGCAATACGGCGAGAGATGTGGCTGTTGGTCGCTGGATGCCGTCTCTTTTGTTTTTGGAAAAAGGGGAAGAGGCTGGTTCGGAGATCCAGAGGGAGCCCAAACTTACCGCCACAACACCCCCCGTCTTGTTCGCTGGTCGAGGGAGCCACTTGAAGGGGGGGACCGAACCGCTCGGAGCGCAAGGGCCCGCGCCGTTGACGATGCGGTGAAGGAAAAGGTGGCAGCAGCCCCTACCTGTAAAACGCAAACAGCTCAAGCCGATGTGGGTATTGGATTGGCTTGGGGTGACAGGTGCCACGGCCAACGGAGCCTAGGGCGGAGGAGACCGAGGACGGGATTGCAAATCAGCCCCACAAGCCCTCGAAACGGAGATCAAGGCACCCCCGGAGATGCTGTGGCACTTGAGGGCTGGTCTGGGGGTCTGGAGGGGTGGGAGCTTTTTTGATGCACGTTGCTAAAGTGGACGACGACGCGTATTAACGGACGTGAACCGGATGAGAAGGTGAAGAAGTGGGGGGCGGGGGGGTTCGTAGGTCGGGAAATCTCCAAAGTAAAGCCAGTTATAGAAAAGAGATTCGTGGGTGACTCGTTTTCCCTCTTCCACGGTTCAGCTGAGCTGCGTGATGTTGGGGAGACAAGTCACCGTGTCCGGCTGTATATACTGTCCGTTGGGCGAGATAAGAACAAAGGGAGCAGCAGGGAGAAGAGAGCAAAATAAGTCTAGGATGAAGGGGGACGGTCGGTCAAGAGGAAAGGGGCGGGCGGGCGCACGTCGACATAAAATACATACACCTGTCAACTATCCGTACACCTTGTCCCGCGGCATGCAACTTTGAGAAGAAGAAGTTGGAAATAATCCAATGGGAGAGACATGCCAAACGCCCGAGCCGATGCCAGCTGCTCATGGGCAAAGCAAAGCCTGGTACTCTGTACGGATATTACTCCGTCAACCGCATTGAAACTCTGTTCATTGTGGGCAGTGTTGGGTCTCTCTCTCTCTCTCTCTCAATCTCACCCTCAATCTCACCCTCAAGCTCACTCACTCTGTGCCCCCGATCCATCAAAACCGCGTTGCATTCGCGGTCGCATCAGTCACAGACAACCTTCCCATCTCTCTCCTGGAGGGGGATAATAGCCAGCCAGCCACCCTCCACCCTTCCTCCTCGAGGGGCGACAAGAGCAGCCCAGACCGTTCAAGACAGGGCGGCATCCCGGCGATTGGTCCCGAGAAAAGCCTCTGAGTGCGCCCCCCCTTTGACAGTTTCGGGCCTCTTTGCAGCTGGCCACTTCAAAAGGGGCACAAGACGAACGAATGTGGACGCAAAACTGGCCAAACGGAACGGAGCGGGGGATATTCTTGGCCACGACAAGTCAAAAATAAATTGAGAAGCTGGTTAATGATCGACCTCTCTCACCTGTGACCACTGACCTCACACCACAAGCTTCAGCTGGGTCTGGGCCCACCTCACTGACACTCTCACCACTCTCTATTAGCGGCTCACCTCAGTGACAGACCATGCATGCATGTCCTTGCCAGAGCTCTCTCTGGTCTCCGGCTTCTTCCCGTCATTCCGCCCGTGCGTCCCCTTTTCCCAGCCCTCCTCATCGCATCACGACACCCATCCATCAGCCGGCCAAGGATCGCTTAAGCGGAACAAAGAAGGGCCACCACACTCGAAAGAGAGAAGGGGGAGGGTGCGACGCAAGAACCCTACAGGGTATCCGTACAGCGCAACTATCCCCCCCCCACCGCTGTATGAAGCACGCACGATGAGGTCGTACAGCTTCACTGTCCGAATCGGCGCCCGTCTCCCCATCTTCTGTTCCTGTATTGCTACCCAGCACACCCAACACCCTGTTCCTGACGCCTTGCGTTGTTGCAACACCGTCAGCTTGGCTGAATAGGGCCGTCGGCCTTTGTCACGATGGATCGTCACTGTCGTGGGCGGCGACAGTCTTGATCTATCATCACCTACCCACGTCTCAATCACCAAGTGGCCGTCGGCTCGCCCTCATTTACAAAAACCACCACCACCACAATCACCCGCCTTTTGCGCCATAACCACTCCAGCCATCGGGCCCCCCAAATGCCCCCTCCCCTGTCAATCTGCAATCCAATCTCCTTTACACCATCAAGCAAACTGCAGCCGCCGATCCTGCCACACCATCATCGGGCTCCCTCTTCCTCTTTCATTGGGTTGCCATGCACCCGCGACGCCTTTCTAGCCGCACGGCATAATCGCCGCCCGCCGTCTCAGCCGTGGTCAATCATTCGCCTGCCGCCAGGTGTTCAGAGCGCGACACGACAGCAGGTGGCAAAGTGTCACTGCCGAACACAACCCGCTTTTTGGCCCAAGCCTCAAAGTCCAGTCCCCAGACTGCAGAGGCTCCATCTGATCTTGGGGAGCCGGAGAACGGCCCCGACCGGGTGTTCTCGAGATCACCCCCGGAATTGTGTGTCGGGTGTCTCGGTACCGGGATCGCTTGTTCATGCCAAAATGCTAATAGTGACCACCAAGAATCGGTCTCTAGCCTACCTAGCCTGTAGTCGCGCGGTTGGATAGAATGGCTCGCCCTGCAGTTGTTGTTCACTATTAAGCGCCAGCACTAATTACCATTTTCTCGACGGCCAAAAGTCTGCAGAGCTTCTGTGGCCCGCCAGTTACATAAATAAGTGCATGGCTCAGCGTGTCAGTCACCACGCAATGGCTCAGCCACTTGCCAGGCGAATTCCTTCACAACCCAGGGGGCCATTTCTGTTCTGGTATTATTATTAATTTCTTGGTACCTACCTACTTTTCATTCTGCCTCTTCTTCCCCTTTTCTAAACTTTTCTGTATCCTTTACTCTGCACAAATGACAGTAGTAATGTGTGCACAATTTTTTATTCGTCACGCCCTTCAGATAAGAAGAATCGCAATGAACGAATCAAAGTCGTCAGCCGTTCGTCGCATGCCGACAATTGCAGCGTAGCCAAGTGCAAGTGTAGCCTGCATCCCAACTGAGCGCGTTGCACCAAGAAGGGCCTCGATTGTGTGTAATTTACCCCGAGATGACGAATCAATGGATGGGAGGGCTTGCGACCGCATCATCTGCTCAAATGTTTTGAGCTCAGAGCGTTTCCTCATCCCGGCCATTCGCTCAAGCTGATGGATGTTCTGGCCATTTCCCCCAATGACAGTCCATCTTTGGAGCGCTCTATCGCAGTGGATGGACCCGAATAATGCAATGCTCCTTGACGATGACACCAATTTCGGATTGGGCTTCGCTGCTGGTCTCGAGTCTCTGGATCAGGACGTCAACGTCACAGACATGACACCGGCCCCGGAACTATACGAGTTGGTGAGTGTCCTCTTGTATCAGTGGCAATGGGTCTATTGAGACTTTACATGACTGATGTGTCGTTCCCGCCCAGAAGTGTGTGCCCCCTGGATCCGATGGCCGAGAGTCAGAGCAGCGCCAATCCCATCAGACAGGCACTACGTTCATATCCCTACATGCTCCTCCGCAGGTTGTCGTTTCCGCCACAAGAAACCACACGCAAGAGATTCTAAAAAGACAGATTTAGGTGCGCCATTCTGACCCGGGACGAGTGGGTCGGTCAACTTACCTTGTTCTGGATTCGTTCCATATCCAATCTTCCCACGATGGTGAGTTCCCTGAATCAACATTGCAAGGAGTGCTGGTGGCCCTCAATCTCATGAACTGTTTCCGCATTGACTAGAAGCCGTTAGTCGGGAGTATCAACGCGTGTTGGTAGTGTCATACCTCACAAGCGAACAGCATCGCCCTGTTGTATTATTATCGATTCTCGGTTGGGGCACCCCCCGCCATCGACAACGCGCATGATGATGTAGATAAGTTCTGCCTGCAAGGCCGCAAGCACATCATCTTGTACATGATTGACCACATTTTTCAGGTTAGCCGCCGTTGCCGAGGAGGGGGATTACCAGTAGGTCTAAGATGAGCGAACCTCTCTTGGATTTTCCCTCTTGTTCTTCACGCATCATTTCCACAATAAGTGTCTGATATCGCGGTTTCGCGCCGCAAAAAAGAACGGCGATACTCACACAGTTGGCAAGGGTCTTGGGAAGGTGGTCCTCGTCTTAATGGGGGTGTATGAAAGGCGCAGGTGGCCTCCGTTAGAGTAGGCATATCGTGTTTCGTGCTGGAAAGTTGGAAGGAATTACTTCCTCCCTGCCATAAAGCACAGTGGGCGGCTAATACCAAGTGATCGCAATGGAATCTTGGGAGGAGGACATCGACCTTCAAGTTTCCAGAATCAAGATTGGACTGGAAGCTTGCCTCAGCCTCCAGGATTTGAGCTCTGAGAACAGAATAGCTGAGACCGATTCTCGACACGTAGGAAAGAGGGAGACAATGTGAAAAAGGGCAGTTTCTTGCCGAATCAGCCCCGTAGGCATATGTCACACATTGCTGTCTTCACATTGGCCGCATCTATCAGGCTCGAAATTCAAATCATGACGACGAACTGATAACCATCCAAAGTATCTAGCTTATAGAAATAAGAATGAACCAACCGGACGTTTAGAACATGAGATCATGACTGAGTTAATGGTGACAGATGAGGGTCATTGCTTTATCTGAGAAAGCCATGGATACATCAGACTTGAGCATGACTGGGCACCGTGCTTTCGTACCCACGTGCGGAACCAGATGCCAGGCTGCCAACTCGCTAGTGGTCTCTGACTAGTAATGATATGAGCAGGACCTTACTGCTTGATTTTTATGCCAGGATGATTAGTGACCGCTGGCGTGGGCTGCCCAAACTGTGGTTCCCGGGAAAAAACCTAAATCGCCACATACTAAGCCAAAGAACATGGTATATCGACAGTGAAGCTCGATATAATCTTGGGACTTGAATAATGGCCCCAAATGCTCTTTATTACTGACGCAGCTACTGCTCGGCGCCACTGGATGGATCGAAACGTGACTTGGATTCCAACGACATAGAAGCATGGTCAAGAGAACACTTGAACTGGATGTTGTGTCGACGCAGTCTTGGATTCTAGGTGGAAATACCATCAAAACATGAAAGATTCCCAGAATTGACAAATGGCGGAAAGTGTTGTAAATTGTGTGACAAGCATTGACACCCCCGGCGAGGCGAGGCTCCGACGCAGGGGGTTATTGTGATACTCGAACGCGGAGGCCAAAGAGATGCACATATGATTTGAAGAGCCTATGTGGCCAGGTGGATTTGTCAAATACTTGGGACGAACTGCAAGAACTGTGCAGAGTCTTAGGAAGCGGTACATGCTCTCCTCGGCGTTTGTACAGCCCCAGCTCAACTGTCAACATGCTTCTTACGCTGCATCTAGTGCTAGCGGCAGTCCTAACAACACTTTGACATTGTGCACGGATGAGGGTTTCTAAAAGGATGTCGGGGGTGATTTTCGGTCAAACAAATCTCGAGACGTTTGAAAGGCGTTCTCAAGTACCGTCTGTGACCAGCGAGTCCGACTGGCATTCCTACACGCCGAGGGCTGCTTGAGCTTCACACGCCACATATCCAGACTTAAGGTTCTGCTCATCATCGGCCGCTCGTTCGGCCGGAATACCATTAGGAAGTATCTTGAGGCGAGGAATCATGTGTATAAATTCATGAAAGGGTCCCTGTTGCGACACATCCGTGTTCGTGAACCCCAGCTTCCATCATCGACCATCTCTTCCTGGACTGAAGAAGGCCGTTTCCACTCCTTTTTTACCAAATTTTTCTCGTTCTTTTGGAAAACAAGATTTTTCTTTCTTTTTTTATCACGCACCCGGATAACGAAATGCGTGGTTTCTCCATCGTGGCTACTGCCCTGTGTGCCAGCTATGTCGCTGCACAGGGGGCTGTTTGCTTTGACGACCTTGATTGCGCCCTCACAGTAAGACCCCGAGACTCACCCGACTAATGCGTCATTAACGGCACTGGGTGCTAACCGTACCGACTCGCTTTAGGGACAAGCAAATGCCAAATGTGTAAGAGCTCAGGCTGGAGGTATCACAGGGTAAGCCAAGACGTCTACCTCAAGGGCACAATGAAGGAGAAAGTTAGAAACTGACTTGAGAGACAGAAACTGCGCAGCCGGTGCAGCTGCTGGGGCAGCAAAGACTCAGGGCAAACAGGATGCCGCTGCAGACCCCTTGACAGCGCTGCTCGGAGGTCTCACGGGCAAAAAGGCCACCGGAAAGACAACCGGCACCGCAGGCAAAAAGGCCACCGGGAAGACAACCGGCACCGCAGCCCCAGCAGGCAAAAAAGCCACCGGGAAGACGACCGGCACCGCAGCCCCAGCAGGCAAAAAAGCCACCGGGAAGACGACCGGCACCGCAGCCCCAGCAAAGACAAAGGCAAAGGCAAAGGCAAAGTCAGCGTCGGCGTCGGGTAAGGGGAAGGGGAAGGGGAAGGGAACGACCATTGGGGCTAGGCAAGCCGCTGCCGCACCCGCAGCAGACCCTATCGGTTCGGTCTTGGGAACCCTGACCGGCAAGCAAAACGGACAAGCAGCTGGTGCTGCGGCCCCGGCCGGTTCCCAAGCAGCCGATCCCATCACCGCCGTTCTCGGAAAAGCCGCCGGCGTGCTCAAAGGAAAAGGCACGCAGCCGGCCGGCGCGGCTGCTCCGGCCGGTTCCCAAGCAGCCGATCCCGTCAACGCCGTTCTTGGAACGGCGTCATCAGCCGCTGGCGTGCTCAAAGGGAAAGGCGCCCAGGTTCTCGGAGCCGCTGCCAACGTCCTCAAAGGCAAAGGTAACCGGCCTGCCGCTGCCGCCCCTCCTCCCGCGGCCTCAGCTCCGGCTGCTGGAAAGCCTGCTTCCCCGGCCCCCCCAGCGGCTTCAAAGCCTGCTTCCCCGGCCCCCCCGGCTGCTGGAAAACCTGCTTCCCCGGCCTCCCCGGCGGCTGGAAAACCCGCCTCCCCTCCCGCTGCTGCCCCACCTGCAGCTCCTGCAGCCGGAAAACCGGCGGCCCCTCCCCCGGCCGCGAGCAAGCCTTCTCCGCCAGCTGCTGCCGCCCCCGGTGCCCCGGCTCCCGCACCTCCTGCTGCCGCTCCCGCTGCTGGAAAGCCTGCGCCTCCTCCCGCTGCCGCTCCTGTTCCCGCTCCAGCCGCAGGAAAACCTGCTCCTCCACCAGCTGCCGCCGCTCCCGCTCCACCTCCCGCCGCAGCACCGGCCGCCGGACCTCCTGGCGGGCGGCCTATTCCAGCTTCACCCAGCAAGCGAGCTCGTCGCGTTCGTTTTTAGAGGTACTGAGTGATTTCTGGTTGGCAGATCGGGTTGTCTTGTGCCCTGTACTGGGCTCGTCCGAGGTGCAGGTACTGGTGTAAGAATCTAGAAATCAAATGCAATGACACACTTGCCAGGCCATGCTAGAAATTAATGCATTGAGATTTATGCAACCAGATACACTACACTCTTGACATTGCATGTTGTGGAACTAAAGATATCTTGAGGGCCTTGCTTGTTTTGACTTCTGCCCTGATTATTAGAGAATGTTGTCAAGTAATAACACCCTGCCTGACCAAACGGCTAACTATTATTACCGGGCTTCAGCGTTTCTCTCCGTTACCTGAACCCACATGTCCGAAATCACAAATAACCCCAAGCAGTTACGCGCTTTCCATGGTCGAGCTGGGTCAACCGGTGCCAAATCGAAGTTCCGGAATATCTGTCGTGAGCGTCGAGTCAGCACACCAAAGAGCCATCATCAATATGATCTTGTCCGGACTCCGCACGCACCTCGAAAATGGCCTTGGAGAGTTCCATCTGCGCCACTGGCATCCCTAGGCACTTGAACTTGCCGTGTCCAAAGACAAGGTCGTTGGTCCGCACCATGAGTGCAAGCTTGTCGGCATCCTGCTCAAACCATCTCTCTGGCCGAAAGGCGTTTGCGTCCTTGCCATAGACTTCCCGACTGCGATGCATAGCATACGCAGAGTATCCTATGCAGACACCACCCGGTAGGAAGATGTTTTCCCCATCAACCTCGACGGTATCACCGCCTGGCGGAGTGTCTCTTGAGAAAATGTTGACGACGGGTGGCCGCATCCTCAGGGACTCGCGAATGATGGCTTGCAAGTAAGGTAGCTTCCTCGCCTGTGCCAATGTAATGAGACCCTCGCCCTTTCGCGGAGCAGTACCATCCCCCACAGCGATGTCAATCTCGCTCTGAAGCTTGGCGTGGATCCGGGGATTCGTCATGATCTGAAGAATAGTACCTCTGATCCCAGCCGCCGTCGTATCGGACCCCGCAATGACTTGCTCGAGTGCCTCGGATCGTAGTTCGTCACCGCTCAAGCCGTGACGAATGAAGGAGGCGAGCATGTCTGACCGCTCGTCAGTATCTCTTGACGTGCGTTCGTCGACGTAACGAAAGCAGGCAGCCATCATCTTTCCAAACCCATTGTTATCCGTTGGCGAAGGAGCAAGAAACCTGCCGATGAGAGGGGCCTGCGCCATCCAGCTGACCCCCAAAGCAACGGTCAAGCCGACGGCGGACAGGCCTTCCTCAGTCGACTTCAGGTAGTCATCCACATCGTCATCAGCCCTTAACATTCCGAATGACTTGCCCAGACCGACAGAGCTGATCACGTCGAGTGTGAAGTATTGGACCTTTTTCGCCATATCCATTGGCACAGTTTCGGCATTGGATGAAAGGTACTTGGATCTGATCAGGTGCAACAGCTCTTCAAGACGCTGGTCGATCGTTGGCTCGAGGTCAAGATTCTCCTTGCCAGAGTACTTCAAATGTTGCTAGGTCAGCTCCACTACAGTCTACTTGGAACAACGAATACGTTGTGAAGTAACAGAAGGGAACGTACTCCTGGGGCCATCTGTTTCCGTCTCATGTCATGTTTCTCGTTGTCTGTCTGCGTGAACACATTATCCCTCCGATATTCAACGCGCCAAGCGTGGTAATACCAGTCGGACCGTTTGTAGTTGGGTTGCTTGTTCACATGAGTCCAAACCTCGGGGGATGAGGTGACCAGCAACCCTGGCGCTATGCGTACTATCGGGCCTGCACTGCTGTTAGGTAAATAAAAAAGGGCGATGGGATGTCTAAAACGGGAAAATCAGTTGGATAATAATCAATAGGGAACGTACCATATTTCTCACTCAATTCCGCATACCACTCATGGCAGTTGGGCGTCACAATTGCTCTGCTATGAGGCAAATGTGTCAGGCCGCTCCACCACGGCCCTGCGAATTGCCTAAGCTTGGAATAAAGTGTGATACACCTGAAGATGTATACACACGTCAAGGCGACGAGGGCTGGCAAAGTTGCCCGTGCAAGAAGTGAACTAATGTTACCGCTCATTTCGTGTTCAAACTGATAGCGCACAAGAGATCCTGTCTTTAGAACTGCACAAACTGTCCTGACCATGTAATACTTATATCAAGACCGGATTCCCCGCACTTGATGCAGCAATGAGCCGGCTGGCTAATCGCTAATCGACCAGCCTGATGACCAAGGTGAGCCCCAATCAGAGTCGAGGCAAACATCAGGAGCCCACCAAGGATTCGTCGGCTCCCCGTGTGCCCGTGTCTTGACATACATAGGCGAGTCTGGACTAGCATTGACATAAGCGGACTTGTACCAATCAACACCCCCCCGAGGAAAAGCCACGTTTGATCCTGCATTATCGCCGGGCAGACACTGGACCAGCCTCAACTTACCCCTCTTCCGTCCTCCAATACATTCTCATCAACGAGAGAACCGGTGGTTAAAAGGAGTTTTGGGTGACGACAAACGATTATTGATGTTCAGTTTCGGCACGAGATAGAAACCATGCATTCAATGAGTCTGTGTAGACGATGTGTGGCGGGGAAAAGGTTTTCACAAGCATGCGTACGGAGTATATTACATTGCCATTTGTGATTCTGATGACGCATGCATGATACTGCATGTCATAATTGAACATCTAGCTTACTAGCGGTTGGAGTAACTGCTTGGAAACTTTCGTCCCTATGCAGATGTCGTGATGGCCTCACGCAGTGTGGAGTCCACCACGGTGATCGGGCCCGATCGGCACCGGAACAACAGATAGTCCGCGTGCATGCCCCCATCGGCCCTCGCACGCCTAGGAGTCAGGATCTACTTATAAGACCTAAGAAACGAAACATGGTAAGTTGGTAACGCAATATTACACTACACAGAACAACATCCTCAAGTTTTATCTGTTTACCCGATATTTCCAAACTCTTGGAAGATTTCTTCATGTAACCAAAACTAGACATCGAACGACGCACTAATAGTTTCCCTGAACCAACCATGGGGTCCGTGGCTAATGAGGAGATTTGGGCTGCGGAAAGAGAGAGATGTTTCTTTACAGTTGGTAAATCATATTACAGTTGATGAATCATATCACAGAACAAGTTACGAAAAGGCCAAGACAACTTCAACGGAAGCAGAGTCGCAGACCAACCCAATTCAGCATTTTGTGCAATCGAGGGCACTTGTGACCTGCGTAGTTAGGCACAAACCAAAGTAAGGCACATACACGCTGGAAATCGATCGCCAATCACTCCAAGGCTTCTCACGGGACTTTCACAGGCTCATGCAAATATTAGACAGGCGAATAGGCTTGTGTAAAGTAGTGACGCCTTTCGAAAATAATCTTTTTATTTACGGATTTATAATCCACACCAATGGCTAGCCATGTACTCAATGAGGTAGTTTGATCATTACCTCCAATCATGTTAGATCTAATCAAGACAGCATTATCCACTCGATTCCATTGTTATGTGGTGCTGAAAGGTGCTGAGCTTCACGATCATCCTCAGGCTATGTTGCACCCAAGCGAACCCAACAGCGCCCGTGAAGTATTTACTGGTACTGGGCGCGGTAGGTGGTCCAGTAGCTGTTGATACGAGCCTCCTGGCCAGCAGTGAAGTGGGTGAAGCAGGAACTGAAATTCGGATTAGCTTGTTGCTTTCATCGAGTGTTCAATGATCCACTTACTCGTCCGAGTAGTCCATGTAGTTGGTGACGGGGTCGGTTCCGGCCAGGGAGGGGCAAGTGTCACGGCCAATCTGGCAGTCGTATGCCTCTTCGGCCTCGAAGGGAGTGTCAGAGACGTAGTCTCCGTTGCCGCCGCACTGGTAACCTTGGAAGGTGTGGTAGACTGGAAGGCATTTGCATTAGCATTGGGTGTTCGCGAAGTATACTGTATCCGTGGAAGTAGGTAACATACGCCCCAGCCAGTGGCCAATCTCGTGAGTAGCAGTGTGTCCAAGGTTATACTTTGTCTGACTGCCACCAGGAACGGTGGAAGAACGGATGACAACGCCGTCATAGTAAAAGGCGGAAGAGCCGGTAGAGACAGTCTGGGGGAAGTAGGCGTAGCCGAGGTAAGGGGTACCAGGGAGAAAGTAGGCGTTCAGAGCGGCGTAGGTGCCCTTGCGGAGCGCACGCTTCATGGCCAGCTCAGACCTGTCGGCAGCCCAGTTGGCATTGACGGTCCAATCGGCGCCAGCCTGGGCGAACCGCACGTTGTGAGGAGCAAAGGCATCGTTGAGGACGTCCAACTGAGCATTCAGGCTAGCCTGGGTGAGGTAGCCACCGCTGACGGAGGTGGAAGTGGCAATGACGTGCCAGTAAACGTTGACGGTGATGGGGGCGAGGCGGGTGGCGTTGCCCTCAACACGGGCGTTGTCTTCCTTGAGCTGCAGACGCTGGGCGAACTCGACCTCCTCCTCGGTGGGGTGAGGAGTGCCGCAGGACCGCTGGGCAAAGGCGGTAGAGGCGGCCACGAGGGCGGAAACGAGGAGACTCTTGAAATGCATAGCGAAAGAGACTATGAGAGACCGGACACCTGATTGGAGTTGTGGCTTGACTATGATGGGATGCAGAAGAAAACGCACCTTGATGGCTGGCACTTGAGCAGTTTATATAAGAAGCATTCTCCTCTCACGGTCTCTCGTTGAGCTCCCACGTTGGGGCCAGGAGAGGGGGGACGGGACATGGCGAGTCTCTGTGGTGACGAATTTCAACCTTCCTCAAACGGACGAAGCCGCCGACCGGTCAACTAGGTTCGACGGTTTCCTCGATAACTACTGGAAAGACCTGCGATGCACAGATAGACAATGGATCCAGTTCAGAGCCCTTTTTGGCTGGTGGTCTTGGATGTGGCTCCGTGACCGGGGGACCTCTGCCGCGGGAGTGTAGCGGCACCTAATTACTCGGTCCGTCAGGTTGCGGACTCCTCCATGGGAGTTGACGACAGCATCCGAGTGGCTTGCGTGATAAGCCGGCTGGCCGGCATCGCTGGAGTTGCCAAGATCAAGTGCGGCTTTTGCGATTCTATCAGGCAGCGCCAAGCCGGCGGACAGGGCCAGGACGGGCACAACGGCCTTTCAATGTTGAGCAATAGTACGGATACTGTGTGATTTGATGATGGAGCCAAAGCCAAGCAGAGGCTGGTTATCGACTTGCCTCTTGCGAACCATGGTCAAAGCTCGTCATTGGCGCCGCCCCTTGTCGAGATCAATCGGGGTTCCCACTGCCAGGTCTTGGCTTCCTTGGCGGTCTTCGGGGGGGAGTAATAGCTTTCATCGTTTGGCTGAGTGAGAGTCCCTCTTGTCGATGGAGATTGGCCGAATGAAGCTTGTTTTCACGAGTATCGGGCGATGCCGACTGACGAGAATGTTACCTTCCTTAATTTGACGTCTGTTCCACAGTCCACTGCAGATTCAAGCAAGTTTGCCTCTCGACTTACATATCACAAACCCCGCGCTGGCTGGCTGGCTGTCCCCGCCCACTTCTCGCACCTCGGCCGGCGCTGCACATTGCCTCCGCCACATCTCCGGGAACAATCTCGATACGATACGATACGATACGGCCCTTGATTAGTTTACTTCCTCCCGCCGGCTCCTGCCTGTAGCCCGCTGTCTGCCGCAGCTTCCGCACCCAATGGTTGCTCTCTTGCACCCGATGATTTGACAACCTAGATGTTTTAGATAGTCACAGGCTAGGATACGCTATGCAGGGTGCGCCCTCTCGACAGGGCGGAGCAGCAGCTATCTCAATTGATAATACTGATTGATATTTCACGAATGAAAAATTCTTCGACCACGGGCTGCTTCTACACTAGAGGTGAGTGAGAGCATTCGTATCGAGCCCAAGGTGCCGCCGGACTGAGCGGTCCAGCAAGAGTCCGTTTCATGCGATCATCACCGCTCCCACCTTGTAATAATTACCCCTGATTGCCTGCGAGAACGACAAGCCAACACGACTGCGTCGCGATACCGAACGTCAGAAAAAGCAGAGGGTGGTTTCGCTAAAACAAGCCTCGTCGATTGATCCCTGAATCTGAAAGATGGTTTGATTGACATGAAGAGGACCCGATCCAGAGACTCTTGGCTACACAGTGTCTCACCACAACCGCTAAGCTTTTGGCCATCTTAGATCTACAATGCCTACAACGCCTTTCACAGCGCAGGAAACCCGAACACGGAGACGACCAAGTTCACATACAGTCGTAGCGCAGGCACTTGTAACACGCAGGGATTTTGGAGGCGAGGGGGTGTTTTACAGTATTGGACTACCTTGTATCTTATGTATTGATGAATGCTCACTAGCCCTGCTTTAACTGATATTAGAGCCTAAATGTCGATAATTCAGGGCAGCTGATTGAACCGCACATCCTCTGGCGTAGACTGCGCATTGGGTTATGTGTTGCCTTGTGCTCATGATGAATCATAGTATTAATTGTTGTGACAGCTGGCGTTCTGTTTTGGGAAAAAGGCAAAAACTAACTTGGAAATGGTGTTTATTATCTGGGTTTCTGGGTCCAGATAACCATGGAGTCGTCGTTGCTATGGTCATGCCCAACCACGACCGACCATTAGACTCTCCAGCTCCGCTGGGTTGTTGCGGGCGTTGACAGGAGCGACTATCAGCCAACCGTCAGCGGCGTTGGCAGAGAAGACGTACTTCTGTGAGCCAACACCAACAGAGGTGAAAATAGACTCCTGGGGCACGGCGCGACATAGACAGCGCCAGCCTACTACCAGACCACTTTCCTACAACAGGAGATTGTGATTGATTACCGAACAAGTCATTTGTCAAGGTAGTGTAGGCAGGGTAGGGTTCCTCAGCCGCCACAGCGATTGTCTTCAAGCTCTCTTGCATCAATACCGAGGGGGGGATATTAGATATATCGATGACAGCCAATCCGTCAGCGAGCCTCCAATACAGGTTTCATAGCGCGTGTCATCGCCTTACTCTCAGGCAGAATCACATTTAACCCTGCGCCGCCTTCACATGAAACGGTCAGTTCTAACGGCAGAAACATGGAGCCATAAGAAGGGAACCTGTCGTCGTTGAGGTGTCGAATCAGCGCATGGCACTTGGAGTACGCTAGGTAACGGCCTGACGATAAATTTGATTAAAAACGTCTCCCTAAGGATCTGGACAAGACTCTCGACGTGTCTCTTCAGGGTCAAATAATATTAATTCCCGACCAAAATCATCTTTGATGAAGACATTGCTCCCCCGCAGTGCGTCGACTTCTCCACAATGACGATCGGGCCCCCTCGAGGTTGCAGAAGCACCTGCCGCCGAAATGCAAAGCCCAACACTACCGCAGACCTGTCCTGCTCATTCGTTTTTGGCTCATACCGGCTTCAGAGCCGATCGCCGAACGACAAGTGCCCAGCCACGGTAGCTCACAAGACTCTTGTTTTGCGCCTAGAAGGTTGGTTTCTAAAAGGAGCGTGACCTTGATTGTGGAGTGTAATATCATTGCACTGGACATGTGAGATGCTTCAGTCTAACGATGTTGCCCTGGTTGCAAAGTCTGGACGAGGCAATGACGAAGTAGGCAAAGTTCGATTGCTACGACAAAATACCGAAGAAACTTCCCAAGCATCACAGCTTTCACGGACCCATCATCACTTATTGCAGGTCCACCGTCCAGCCCCCTCTCAACTGGCTATCCATGCCTGCGCTCTTACCACGCCCCCCCGATCTATACCGCTAGGAAGTCGTTTGGCCAGCATTTCTCTTTGGGCCACAATTTGGCGTCATGGGTGCCAGCGTGAACCTCGAGCTGGACCTTGTTGGTGTTGACAATCTCCTTGCGACAGTTTTGGCACTTGTGTCCGTCCTGAATTAGTCTTGCGTCGGCGACGGCGACGGCGACGCCATCGATTAACTTACAATTGATGTGGGCTTGGGAGCCTTGACAGGGAGACCATTTGGCTTGTGAGGGATGCGCGTGCCAGCCTTTTCGGCGGCTTTGTGCTCGCGTTGAATCTAGATGGATGTACGTTAAGCTATGCTTCATCGACAGGTGCGAAATGTATCCTTACTCTAGCCTTTTTGCTGATGGGCATCGTGACGGTTCGTGACAGGCTGATTGACTGCAGCTGCAGAAACGAGGATGAAATCTCTTCTTTCAATGTCACCCCCGAGATTTCAACGAAATGGCCCGTGCCTACGGATGCACACCACGCCACCATAGTCCCATTAAGGCCCTGATCGGCAACTTGGATAACACTTGGATGACTAATACTACTTGGATAACATGTGACTGACGGGCCTATTTAAAAAGAACATTCTATTGCCTCTGTTAAGGTCTGTTAAGGCTACAGCCTCCTTTACCCTAGGTATATAACGAAGGCTAATTAGCTAGGCTACCTACTACTGCTAACACTGCTAGTATACTACCTTATTAGTTATACATGTTAACTAATAGGGTAGTAGAAATATCCCCCCCTACATTAATAGCAATACCTTCCTCTTGCTGCTAGTTAACAGCTATTATTAAGATTAATAATAACGATAGCGACGACAACGACGACGATGACGACAACAACGACCATAATGATTATTTCAAGGGTAGGCAGAAAATGTCATCCTAGCAGAACGAGGGTGTAATTCAGACTTCCATTAGGTAAGAATACTTTCAATGGAAAAGTACTATAATATCGGAGTACCCGAGCTATTGGAACTCTCACGGAGTTGCCGATCAGGTCCTTAGTAGTATAATAGCCTTTATTAGCTCCTACCCCGTAGCAGGGCCTTCTTGCATTTAAAGGTCTATATAATTACAACTTAATCCCTGTAATTCTACAGTAGGAGTCTATACGTAGTGATAAGCGGTTAGCTAGCTAGACTGAATAAGTTCATGATTCTAGGGTCAACTCTCCGCATTAGATATCATTTTAGATTATAACCTCTAACGACAAATGAAGCAATATGCATTACCTCATTCAGTTCATTTACGTTCATAAAATTAAAAGAAGACAAGGTAGACGTAAGCATAGATAGGAATTTTGCGTATTTTATAAGACCACAAACCTGTGGCCTTAGTTAAATGTTGATCCATCGACGCGTATCTATCTGATGCTGCAACATGTTTCAGAACAGGAATCTCCTGCTTGTTTTCTCTCTCCTCTGGTTTGCGTTTGCACTTGAGCAGCAACCGCATTCTCCCCGCAGCTACTTCTCTGTGCGTCGAGCAATAATTGAAGAGATCCAATCGTGTCACCCTTCGACCTGCGATACAGGGAGGGGGGAGTGTCAAGATCCATGTAGCTCCCAGCCAATACCTAATTCCAGGCTTATCACGAATGACTTAGACGATGGGTCTAAACCATCATCACATCCCAGTAACGGTCATTGGTATAGCCCAGAGAACTACAACAACAACGAAGATGATTTCTTCCGCGGCGAGACACGAAAGGTTGTAAAGGCCAATATTATGCCCGAAGCCACAGATTTCGGACCTGCTTTAGTCGACACCTTGACTTCCACATTTGACACTCGGTTCATCCCCTTTACAGATCAGACGAGATCACTTGCTATGGTGGGATTTCACGGATCTGTTGGCGTCATTCTCATGTCAAAACGGGGAGTTTGGATGGCTCATCTCATGGAGAAACAAATCCTTAATTCAGGCGACCCAATATTCAAAAGATTCCTTAAACGCTTCTTCAAACCATCCCTACAGACCGCAGGCTATCCATCTAAGCAGGTTGACAAAGACATACAAGATTATTACTTGAGGCTGTTAGAGAATGAAAGCGGAAACAAAACATCTAGGCTGTCAGATAAAGAAAGGGCGGACGATTTGCGGATAGGCGAAGAAAGCGCTTTCGCTGAAAAGAACAATCCGGTTGCTTTCATATTTGCCAAAGAGACATCAGAGGAGGGCAATGTTTATGCAGGCCAATTAGAGGTAATCTCGCAGGAAGTCAGGCAAGGCAAGTTTATAACCTAGCAAAACTTTCTTAAACAAAGTGCTAATAATCAAGCTGATTATAGTTATTGGTGTACACTCTGAATTGGTTGAGTACACACCACATTTTGGGAGAAAAGTTACCATGTATGAATATGCCGACTTAGAATGCAGATCATCTAATGGTAAGGTGCTTGCTCAGTACCAACCAGGTGACTCTAGTAGCAACTATAGGGCCCAGGCAAGATTATGGATTGAAGGGAAGATGATAACCCATATGACATGGCTGGCGTTAGGTCAAGAACAAAAGCTCCCGTTTAGCCCAGAGGCAGATAGCTTACAGCAGTCTAGCGTAGATACATAAGAGTATCTATTATTATGAAGATTACAATTAGAGAGAAGTCTATTAGTTTAACCTAGTAATAGGGGTAAAGCATGTTTTTTACCTGAAATGCTTAGAGCTCTTATTATTAGTTTATATGAATTAGACCTTTAGAGATAATAAGGTAGATTAGAGTTAAAGTAGAAAGCCTAGGCTACTAAGGGTAGTCTCCCCTACCTAAAGGGGCTACCCTACTTTCTAGACAGCTTACTATTAAAATTGAAGTGGGATTTATACGGCAGGCTGTAACACCTACTAGTTTAAATATTAATATTTCTTAATTAGAATATAATTCTATAATAAAGACACTACTTCTACATAGACAAACTTTCTTATATTTCATAGATAAGCTATATATATAATCGATTATTTCTAGCCCTACTATTTTCAGGACAATAAAAAACATGAAGACGGTTTTTATAAACATTTTAATAATTATAAGACTAGGAGTATTTAACAATCGTTAGTTTCTCGTAGTTATAGCTAGGCTTAAAGAAAAATAGATAAGAGCTAGAAGTAGGTTCCTAGCCTTAGTAGTAGGCATAGGCTTAAGCTATCCTACCTAGCTTACTTATTCTTAAGCTATCTACTTAGTACTTAATACTCTAATTTAGGTTTAGATTTATCCTATACCCTAAAGTTATAGGTTGATTTCTAAGAGGTAGTTATAATAAGTATATACTATATACTTAGTAGAGTATATAGTATGTTACCTATATACGCTAATATTTAAGTATGGCTACCCTATAAAAGTTCTATATAATCTTTTAGTTTACAGCTTAAAAAGCTATCTTTTAGACTTAATATCTTAACTTTCTTAAGAACCTATAAGTACTAAAATAAACTAGAAAATGTCTAAAAATAGAGAAGCTTCCCTGTTAATTATTGAAATTTAAACCTTCTAAATTATATAGGTAATTACTATACTTATAGTGGCTTAAAGTAGTTAAGCTCTAAAATTCTACTATATAATAAAATAGTATATATAATAAAGTATAAGAAGTATTAAGAGTCTAAATTTATAAAAACCAATTTTAGTTATGACATACGATTATCTTAATAGGAAATATAATAATTTTGAAAAATAGAAATTCCTTTTATTTCTCTAACTTAGTATATAAGCTACTCTATATCTAAGTTAGAATAAGTAAATCTAAATAAGTAATACTAAAACCATTGAAGTTAAAAAGTTTATTAGTTTTTTTCCTTCATCTGTAAAGCTTTTTAGAGTATGTTTTTAAAGACGGAAAATAGTAGCTTTAGCTATGTATTATAAGAATTTATAGAACCTTTGTAGGGTAGCTAACTATCTGTTGAAGTAGATACAATAGTAGAGGGCTTTTAGGCTTATATAAGTAAGTCAATATAAGAGTCTAATAATAGATATACTATAATACTAGACTTCTTCTTAACTAAAAGATCCTAACAAGTATAAGTTTAACTATACTTTAGACTACTACTATCTCTATTAATAGAAATTATCTATCTATACCCTTAGTTACCTATATCTTTACTAAAGTCCTACTATAGTAGTAGACTAAGGGTATTACTACTAATATAGGTAATACTTCAATAAAGAACGGAATATATTAATTATAGATATATAGAGTAGCTAGTTCGTATCGTAATAGAACTAATAATTAGTCTTTATAATAGAGTATAATATTCTTCTTTATATACTATATAGTAAATAAGAATAGTAGAGTAGTTTGTATTAGAAAGGAGATATACTATATATATTAGAGGTAGTATAAGTTTGTCCTTATATAAGGTATATAGACTACTGTAGTATCTAGTATAACTTTAACTATATACTAGTGTAAGAGTATAGCTAAAAACTATAACTAGGAAGGAAATTAACGAAAGGAGGATGAAGAAATAAATATAAGAATTAATCTAACTATCTTTTTAGGCTACCTAGTTTAAAGGGTTTTATCTAGAGCTATAGAGATATATAGAGTAATAGTCTAGGCTATCTAGACTATTACTAAAAGTCTATATAATATCCTTATAGCTATTAGGAACTCTACTAATATAGAATAGTACTGAAATAGCTAAAGCGTAATAAGAATCTTGTTTTTACTAATACCTATATTAGAATAAACTCCTAGCATTAGGAATATATCTATAATAAAACCCTTATACTAACCTACTAATCTAGGCCTCAGTTAGTTAATAGTGACTAATTATACTAGTGAAACAATACTAGATACACCGCTATTACTACTATAGATGAGAAAAGTTTCTAAAATAGTGAGTCTTAGGCTATCTTAACCTAGATACTATTTAAACCTTCTCTAGTAGAGCCGATTAAGAACTGTATTTAATAAGACATTAATAACTACTTCTATTACTAGAAAAGAACGTTCTTCTCACTTAGTTATAAGTAATTGCGATAACGTTAGCTAGTAATAGCTTATTTTAATAGTACATTTTTGTTATAGTTAATAACTATCAATAAATTAAAACCCCTCTTTGTTTTACTAGCGACCCACTTCATTATATTTAGACAACAAGTAACTTTGTATCTTAAAATACTAGTATTAATCTCAATGCATAACGTATTACCCTTCGTTATACTTTATTTAATGCCTCTTAGTTAGGTTTTTCATTTCATTTATTTAAGGCATTTAATAGAGTAGAATTAAAAGATTCTATGCATTGAAAACTTAAGATAAAAGAGACATATAGAGTAGAGTACTTGAAATTCTTTATTCTAGAAAACACTGCCCTCTAAATTTAAATAGTAAGGCGACAGCCTAATGCTACGTAAGTTAGTAAGGTAGTAAAATGCTAGCTGCATAGCCTACTAGATTCCTCTACCTAAACCTACGTAATTTAATTACATAGGCAATTGAAATATAGACTAGAGAGTAGTTATGACTAAGTGATTTAATACATAGAGATGTTTAATTAATGATTGTACTTATATAACTTCTAGACCTTCTGCTTTCTAGATTATGTCTCTCACATTACCTCTTCACACTATTTTATTCCTTATCTCGTTTCGTTACTATGAAAATTCTACGCCTTCCTCTCTTTTTAACTATTTTGTCCTGTAATACTCTACTGAATCTCTCTCTAGGTCTTAACCACCGAACACAAGATCGGGGCGCATACAGCCTATGGAGAAATATCTTTAAGCTATCTCAGAAGGCTAAGATACCACCCCGTGGTCTTACTAAAGCCTACCAAGTAGCGCAACATGCCCTGCCTACTCAGCTTGAACCAGACAGTTATTATTTCTTTCTGAATTGTTGGAAGGCGGACGAAGGATATAGATATCGTTACGATTCATCTGATCGCGCAGGACAAGCGATTGTTGATAAATTTGGCTGCAGTCATTTACGAGTTGTTGCCGGTCGGGTCTCTAAGTCAGGAGATGATTTTATAGCACAGTTACACGAGGTTCGGGTGAAATTGGATCGCGGAGAGAAAAAAGCTAAATGGACGTTAAAATCTCCCCAATGGGAGCCTAGAGTTAATCAAAGGTATTTCTCTACCCCAACAGTTAATGTGCTAGGTCATAGGTGTAATTGTGGATGCTACTTAACCTATGCAAGTTAAGTTGTTAAGCAAAGCATGTCTAACAAGAATCTTAGTTTAATGTTTGAGTATGGCGGCCCTACAACTGCAGAAAAATATGATCAGATATATCTATACAGTATGTTCTTAGAGAGCTTTACTTATTCTACTTTAGCGATCAGAGTTGATGCTTACTATCTTCTAGATTTCGAGTGGTTACGAAATGCAGCTAATAAGTTTAATAGAGAGTTTAATTGTTGGACGCACTTTCTATATCTATCTGCAAGACTGAGAACAGAGATGTAAATGAAAGATACAAAATAAATTTAGTGTAAATAACAAAGAAAACGTGACTATTTACAATGTATCATCCTATATAATCTATGTACTACTTAGAAAACATATAATTCTGTTTAAAGATATATTGTAATATATAATAGAGGTAGTAGTTAGGGTATAGAACCTCCTGTCTATAAGACACTACTACTAGTAGACTTATACTGTTCCTTATAAGATTGTGTTATAACATTGAAAATATATTAAGAATTATGGATAAAAATGGAAACTTACTTATTTCTAAAAGTTAAGACGGATAAAATGAACTTTTTCACATTAATCTAGTATAGAACTCGTCTATAGAGCTCTTATATAGCTAGAATATACTAGAATATACTCTCTTACTACTTTACATAAGTATAGAAATACAAGAAATAGGGTTGCCCTTCTAGACTGTACATTATATAAACGTGTTTTATTTTTCTAGGATTTAGTAATAGGTATTAAGTATAACAACCGTATTAAGCTTTTAACTAATAGTGTAAGCTCCTAACAATCTCTCTCTCTTTAACACTTAGACTCCTGTCCCTTAATTATACTATACCTACTAGATAGCGTAGATTACTACCTAATAGTAGGGTGAATCCATGATTTTGTCACCCTACTGTGAAGGTTACACGCGCGGCAGGGAGTGTTAGAATAAAAGGACATCTTAGGAGGATATTCGAATTAATTAATAAAGCCTCTTATAATCCCACTCAAAATCCCACTTAAAATCCCACAGCAATCAACGGCTGTGCTGGAACGAATATGTCGAATCGCTTGAGAAGCTGGCTTTAGCGCGGCACCGATTTACGGGCTGAACTTGCGAGGCTCCTTATCATCCTTCTTGGCAGTTGCCTCGTCGAAACCCAGCCGCTTTGCCCATAGATCCACGACATTCTTAGACGTCTCGTCTCGCACTTACTCCCAAGTCTGTTTAAACTTGATCCAGTCCTGTGAGCGGCCCTAGGGTAGCCATGCCCTGTCAGTTTGCGCATAGGACTCGGGGAAGATGGGTCGCTTTTCGGCATAGCTGTAGACGTCTTACATGCAGTCTTTGATCACGTCAAAGCCATTCGCAATGTCGTCAGCCTCGGCTGGCTCAGGCGTCTTGATGGACAAGCCCGTCACGAGCGGCATTGTGGGCTTGTCGCCATCGAGGAGGCCTTGGACTCTGTTGCCAACGACAGCAGGGTCCTTGTTGCGATTATCTAGCACACTTATGTTATCATCTTGTTTGAAGCTTTGTGATGGCAATAGTAACGAGACTCACACTTGGCCCAAACAGATGTCGGCAATGGCGTTATCACTGGTCTGATGCGCCACTTTTGGTTCTTCCAGTCCTTCGTGATGTGGACGGAGTCGTCTCCCAGCGCGTTCGCTCGTGGGGCGGTAATGAGAATGTCCACATCCGAGTGCAGCTCAAAAGCTGTATGGGCTTCGAATACATCTCTTGGTACTGCGGCGCAATGTCTGCCACAGCTCCCCTCGTCTCAGTGATATGCCTGCCTTCTTTCTTAACAATGCGCTCCTCGACCAGCGATCCCGATGTAATGGCAAACTGGAACGTCGCCAAGAAACAGAACTTGTTCGCCTTTACAAACTACTTGGAAGAGCTGTGGTCTTTGTGCTCTGTAGTTGTCCCCGCTGGCGGCTTGAGGCCTGACTTGCAGGTGAGAATGATGGCGGCTGTATCCTGCGGACTATTGTTGCTGGCAGCAGCCGCCAGCAGCGACGACGAGCTTGAGCTGGACGACTTGACGACCGCCGCCCAGAAGCGGTCCAGCATAACCGGCGGCGGAGTCCGAGGAGGAGCACCAAACCTGACGTCGAAGCCAAACACCCAGAAGTCGACGTGGACGACACCGCCGTCGCATGTGGCTACACCATACAGCCCGATGAGCATCGACCTGCCTCCAAACTGAACGACGAGCACCATGTTGGCGGCGAGCATCTGGAACCAGGCTCACAAGTGTCATGCTCGTCGCCAAACCAGGCAGACTGCTCTTTGTCACAGTGGGGTATACGCCCATGGCCTGGAACGTCCAAGGTCTGAAGCCTACAATAAGCGCGCCGACATACTTGTCGACGTCGGGATCGGAAGTGTCGTGTATGAAGCCTCCACCGACCGTAAGCGGTGGCCTGTTTAACGACACCGTCATGCCTTGCAGTCCCCATCCGATGTCCTCGGGAGCGGGTAGGTCGCTCAGGCTGTTCTTGGTAAACGGAACGCCAATGGAGAAGCCGATGAGTGCTAGGCCGATGGGCCCCATGAGGAGCGTCGCATCGAGCGTGATGCCCAGCTTGTCCTCCTCGTACCATAGACCAATGTTCTCAATAGAAAGGGGCCCCAGTCTTAGCTGGAAAGGTGTCTTGGTACCCTTTTTGGAACCTGAAGGATCCAGGATATCCTCCTTATCTATTTCCTTGTCTGCGAAACTGTATCTGTAGTCCTTTGGCCCGAGGAGCAAACTCTGCCTCTTGGCCTTCCTTATTCTTGTCGCCAAAGACGTAATCCAAGACGACCTCGGACTTTGTGTCGCTCTTCCCTACTACGAGCAGGTAGAATGCTGCTGCAATGACCGTCTCCGATTTCTTGTCGTCTCTTGATTTTGCATCCCCCTTTTCGCTGGGCTTCTTGGTGGGCTTGAAAAGAAAAAAGTCCTCTTCTCCCAACCCGGCGCATCTGGTTAGACATGTTTTCAGGTTGGTGAACTCCTTGCCCGCGATACTCGGATTTGCCGAGCCATCTTGCTTGACGAGGGTCGTGTCTTGCACCCAGAGCAGAAACAGCTGCTCCCACGGGCTGTGAAAGATTGCATGAAAAGTCGGGACGTCGACGGATATCTTGCTGATTATGGCCTTGATTATTCTCTTTATCGGTCCGCTATCCTGGCTTATCTGTCCTGGCTTATCTGTAAGAACTAAATAGAAATGTTGCTAATGCTGATGATGATGGCGAGCACGCGTAAGCCCTCTTCACTTGCGTAATGCAGCCTTACTGGCTTCTCCCTCCTCACGCCTTTGAGCTTAGCGCTGCGGATGGCGGCTGTCAGAGACTCTAAAACGTCATTACTTATAAACGACGAGGGAACTTGCCTGATGGTCGCAGCCGCTCTGAGCTGCGTTTCGGCGCCCAGCTAAGCGCTAAAGTTCTAATTCTCTGAGCTCATGTTTTGGTACTCTAGCTCTATTAGCTTGACCACTTCGCCAATGCTCAGCATCCCCTTAAAGGTGAGCTCGCTCGCCGCTCTGTCAGGGGCATTGGTGTACTGATATTTGACCTCAACGTAGTCCACCATGAGCTTGCTGAGAAACTGGACTACTGAACTCTGCTCGTCCTTGTGCCAGAAGCACACGAGATGTCCAACGTTGAGATTGCTGGCCCTCCTCATGAGTTCCCACGTGCCCTTGTCGTATAGGAGCTCGCCGTGGAGTTTTGTCGCTGCCTTTTCTTGTTCTTCAACCTCCTTCTTGTCGTCGATGCCCCCGCCGAGGTAGAGCTTGATAGCAATGGCAAGCCGGAGACGGAACTTTGGATCCGTAGGATCCTTGATGCCCCAAGCATATGACGCATGAACCTCGAGCTTATCGAGTACAATAGGGGGGGGGGGGGGCTGCGACTTGCTGATTGTGTTAGAATTAGACGCAGGGCATCGAATTGCACCCTTGAACCAGATCTGTTCTTTCGAGAGGCTGATTTCGCAGTCGTAAATCTCGCTCGCTATTCCGGCCGGCATGTTGGCAAGCTTGCCCTCTTCGGATGATATCAGACGCTCGAGGTTGATGGTGCGCAGCTGGCTGTCGGACTTGACGGGAACCAGCGGCTCGATGATGTGGTACTCCTCGAACTCCGGAAGAGCGCGGTCGTATTCTACAAAGGGAGTAGGAGGCGTAACTGTAATAAGGCGTGTCAGCGAAGTTATACTGTGCTTAAATTGGAACGCTTCATCTCACTCACCAGTCCAGAGCTTCCCGCGTAAGTACACTCCAGTCGTCTTAGACCAGCCAAAGGTGAACAGAAACAGAATTGGCATCTCCTTAAGCGACTTAACTGCAGGCTTTCTAATCCTGACACAGGCCTCTATGTAGATAAGAGTTTTGCTAGCCGGGCAGTGTCAGTTAGCTATCTGGGCAGTGTCTTACTTTTCTGACTAATAAGATTAGGCTTCCGTAAAGTATTTAACGTTTTATTTAATTTATGTTTTTATTACAGTAATTAATAGATCTTAGCAAGCTTAAAAACAGCTTTAATTAACAGTCTAACGGTCTAACTAAGTAATAACACAACATAACTTCTATTTACCTAGGTTAAAGATTTGCTGGCGCAGTTGACAGCAGCGCTGCCGCAGCTCTACGGTAACGTCTCTTTACTGCTGCTGCGCCCGTTACAACCACTATTTCCTCCTACGTACTGCTGTAACCCTTAGCCTTACGAATATAGTTGTAGTTGCAGTGTATCTTGAAGTAGGTAGGTTGCCTAGGGTTACTGCGGTAGTTGCTTCTATTGCGTCAGATTACAGCAAAGCTATGCGCCTTCGCGAAGGTCTGGAGATGACCTTGGAGATCGTCAATTGACGCAGCAGGCTGACTGTTAATTCCTCCATCTGGCGGATTCGGTATGTGGTACTCTAGCTGCACAGCCTCAATTGGCGAGGAGGCTATTGTGGTAAGGTTATTTGAAGGCGTGGTAGTAAGGTTATTTGAAGGCGTGGCAGTAAGGTTATTTAAAGGCGTAGTGAAGTTATTTGAAGGGGAGGTCACTTAGGTTAGGTTATTTAGGGTTATTCAAAGGGGAAGTTGCG
>PJEX01000121.1:63348-121124 GCA_005350895.1 Colletotrichum tanaceti
GGGGGGGGATGGGCAGAATAATCCCTGTGATCCCATTGGTCGGAAAAGTGGGACACTGCCCGGATAGCCAACTGACACTGCCCGGCTAGCAAAACTCGTAGATAAACACTAACTTAACTACAGTAATTCTCCTATTCCTGTCTAGCTGCAGCACTAACTCCACTCTCCAAGGCAAAATGGACTCCTCACTTAGCGCACCGTCCTTTTCAGTTGCTCTGTCCAAGTTGTCGTTTAAGCCGAAAGATTCGAGTTTCAGCACCCCGGCTAGCTACTCACTCCCCAATGCTCTTGAGGAGCCCGCCGCTTCCACTCATGGCTCGCACCTCCATTGGCGTTTCCAGCCACTTCACGTTCATTGTCACGGCAAGGTTTTGCTCCGTGATGCTGATGCATGTTTCGAACTGGAGGTTGCTGGTGGGAATCGATATACTGCAGAGACAAGTGACGCTTCTAGTCGACTGGATGACGTCTGCTTTGGCACTATAATTATCTGTATGTGGTCTTTTTCCGCGCGATCAAAAGCATCTTGTCTACCCTGATCTTGTCTGAGATGACAGAAAGCTAACTCTGCAACCCCGTGGTCTCGAGGTGAAACTGCAGACGGAGATAGGTAGCGTACTCTATGCTAGGCCTATACCACAGCGCGTTGTGAAAGTCTTTGTCCGCGTCCAGCACAACTAGCAGGTTACTGTTGTTTGTAATAAGCTTAAGCACAGGGAACTTATTTAAGTAGATACTGACGAACTTGGTCATGTCTTGCAGCGTGGCACTGAAGGCATCGGCAAGCTTGTTGACTCTAAAGACAATGGTGCGCCGACTGATGAGCATGCTCGTCAGGGAGACCAACGATACCGGGCTGCACGTGTCACTGGTCCGGGAGAATGTGTGCTTGGCACACTTATCCGTGTCAAAGACCAAAGTTCGCGTTATATAATAGAGAGTTATAATTGTTATAGTAGTTTGAAAAAGGTGGTGATGTAGAGAAGGAGGAGAAATGCAGTATTTTCAGATGGTTTGGATGTAGGGTTGGTTCGTGAGTAGGGAGGGTTGGTTAGTGACTGTAACAACGCTTCTAGGATACCCTAGGTCCTTAGCGTTTTTCGGTAGGTTGTAGTTTTCGGGTGGTTACGTCAGCTGTATGTGCAAATAGGATGAGGGTTCTGTTAGGTTTGAGCTACTTCATTAAAATAAGCTTTTAGTCGGTAGTAGTTTTCGGGTGGTTACGTCAGCTGTATGTCAATAGGATGAGGGTTCTGTTAGGTTTAAACTACTTCTTTGGGTTAAGCTTTTAGTCGGTAAATTTCTACTTGCTTTCTATGGCTTCCTTGCGAATGTTATTCTGCTAGGCAGAGGTAAGGTTTAGAGGGTCTCATCCACTATTAATCTAAGCTGTGAGAGCAAACTGTAGGTGAACGCACTTATGAATCTGCTACCTGTAGGTTTAACTATAAAGGCACCTAAGCTTCAGTTTCTAATGGGCAGAATTACCTAGAGTATGCTTGTCTAATTAACTAGTAAGTGTTAAATATGCCTTAGAATAAAAAGGGATCTTCTTAGAAGGATTATTATAAGTTATAACGCTAAATATTCTTCTAAGCTATGAAATAGAGAGGGTAGGGTAACTAATCTTAAGGTTTCAACTAGTATTTTGTACGCGCGTTTTCCCTAAGTCAGATTTAACTTGTAAACTTCCTCCATCTTACACGCGGCGCCGTCATTGCCCGAGGGCGAGACGGTTTTTAACTAGTGTTTTGTACGCGCGTTTTCCCTAAGTCAGATTTAACTTGACTTAACCTACATTCGGGAAGTTCTTGACCGCAAGCTTACCCTAGACCTTAGGTATGTTATAGATATGTGTTCTAAAGGTAGTAAATACTAGAGTATTATCCTGTACTTTATAATAGTAAGTAAAACTAGGCTTATAACTGTTATAAGTTAGAGTGTATAGTAAGGTATAGGAGATTTAGGGGGAAAGATACTTATTCTCTTATAATAATAGGTAATGAAAAGAGATGCTATTAAATATATGATAGCATGTAAATAAGTATGTGAGGGGACTGAATCAGTGAGCTGAAAATAGACATGCATTTCCTTGTGACAGATCTCGATGCCGAGTCATGCTATCTCCTAGCCTGTCTCCCACCTTTTACAAATTCATTTAAATAGACCTGATATTCGCCTGAACAACAACAACAACAACAACAACAACAACAACAACATGAAGTTCTCAGTTGTCTGCACTATCGTGGCCCTTGCCGTCACGTCGGCGAAAGCGGGAGGGTGCGCGGAATACAGGAAGTGCTGGTAAGACTAGCACGCATTGTTTAAAATTGGACCGTTAATGGCCGAACCCTGTCAAGCCACATGTCAATAACTAATAAAATAAACCCCCTAAATAGGTGCATACGTAACCAGTTTATGTACCAGGGCAAAGTCCAGGACAATATCGCGTGGGACGATTTCACGGTCGCGGCCTGCGTTAACCCCGGGTCGCCCGGCTACAAAGGCTTGAACTTCAAGGAGTGTGAACGGTATAGAAGTTCACAGTTTGGGGGCCTCTACCCCGCCAAGGGCATCGATCAATGCGACTGGGATAATGTGGGTTATCTCCCCCCCCCCGAATAACGAATGTGAACGTGACGGCTGACGGATGGTATAATAGAAATGCAAGTCGGTCGGTGCTAGCGGCGGAAAGTGCCGTGACAGGGTCGGCTAGGTCTCTAGCAGACGGAAGCAGGGAGGCAGGCCCTTTCGATTTCCGCTGTTCAATACTAATAGCGACTGTTGGCGTGCTGTTAGCTGTTGAACAGAGGCGTAAGGGTTGAGCGAATGATTCCTAACCTTACGTCCACGATGAACTTGAGTTGCGTTCATGGAAACTGCCACCCAACGTCAAGTGGGGCAATAAATGCAAGGAGTCAAGTTCACTGAAAACTGTTTGGTTGAGTTCATTGAGTTTCCCAGCTTAGAACTAGATAAACAAAGTACCATTAAGAAGCCTGACTTGAAGAGATATTACTCCTTGATTCCCTAAGCCTGCTAACCTTACATCTACAATGAACTTAAGTTAGGTTTATAGAAACTACTACCTAACGTTAAGTTATTGGATTAATAAGGGTAATAGTAATAGGTTAGATTACGTATATCTTGATATATATATAACTATAACTATTTATACCCTACTACTAACTGTTGAATTAGTGGCTATGTATATAAGGTGTAGCTTAGGTACTACTTAAGCGACCTAGAAATAGGGTAAAACTAACCTAGATAAGCTTAGCTATAATTAAGAGTCTACTATTATTAAAAGTAATAGGGATTAAGGTTATGTATTAATTGTGTGTATATTAAGTATGTTGTATGTAACTATTACAGTATAGCTAGGCTGCTTAGTAAGCCTTTTAGAACGCTTTTCTTAGGTACCTAAGGCTACTAGAAAAGCCTGTTACCTAGGTCTAGGCCTGTAATAATTACTTCTGTATTTACCTAAGTAGTTAGGCTATACTAGACTAAGTATAACTAACCTCTAAGTACCTCTATAGCGCTTTTTAAGTATAGTACTCTCTATATATATACCCTACTTTTAATATACCCCTTTAGGGAAAGGCTTATTATTAGCCTTTATAATCTATTATTATAATAGGTAAAGTATTTACATACTATATATATCTTTTCTTACTTTTAAAAGTATATATAAAACGCTTAAGTATATTAAAGATTATAAGTCTTCTCTATAGCTTATATATTATTCTTTACTATTAGTACTACTAAGTATAGTTTATCTTTAGTAAGCTTTTTCTTATAGTTATATATAAGAATGTCTTTCTTATTAGTTAAATTAAGCTATAAAAATAAAGTCTTATACTTTAGGTTATAAAGAGCGTTTATAAGACTATCTATAATAAGCTCTACTAGTAAAGTATAAGTAATATCTATATATCCCTTAGTAGTTTCTTAATATAGTTAGTAAGTATAGATGTTAATATAATATTACTTTATTCTAAGCTTTAAGAGCTCTTTTATTACTAAGCTAACTATTTAAGTATTATTATACTAAGTTCTTATTCTTATAAGCTAAGGTATATATTAGATTTATAGGTCTAGTAAACTTACTATAAATAACTTATCTTAAGGGTATTTATGTATATTTCTATAGCTTAAGGAGAGAAGGATCTATATAATAGGTATAGGCTAGCTAAGTTAGTTATATAGGTATAGGAGTTCTCTATATAATCTACGCTACCTATAGAGTAGCCTAGATAGCTAGCTAGACTAGAATCTACTAATTAAACAGCCTATTAACCTAGGCGCCTAAGCGCGCCTAAACAGTCTAAATCCTTCTACCTAGTCTAATTAGAATATTTTAATAGTATAACTATAGTATATATTTATTATAAGATATAAGGCGTTAATTACTGCTTAGAATTGATAGCGTTGTTTTTTACAATAGTTATAAGCCTAGCTCTACCTATATTATACTATAGTAGTTAAGTATAGTAATATACTAATCTGTATATATAAGCCTAGGGTTTAAATCCTGTGGGAGGTAACTACTCTACCTAGATCATAGTAAGACATACCTAATTAGAAGGTTCTAAGAGAGTTAGTTCTATACTTACTAGCTAGCTAGTATAAAACTAAGGGGTATATTAGAGGATATAAGGCATTAATTACTACCTATAATTAATAGTATCGTTTTTTATATTAGTATTACTATATATACCTTTCTAAAAGATAATTAAACTTAAAGTTATACAATTAATTAGTGCTTTTCTAAGCTATACATTATGTAAATATATTTTATTTCTAGGATTAAGTAATAAGTATTAAGTATAATAATCACATTAAGTTTCTAACTTATAAGCTTCTAATAATATCTCTACTTTTATCCCTTAATTATACTACTCCTACTAGTTAGCGTAGATTACTACTTATAGCTAGCCTAAGTACTCCTTTATATCTATAATTGTTTCCCTATCCCTCTGCTTTTAGGCTATCCTACTAATAAAGTAGGAAAGCCTCTACTATAGGGTCTGCCTTATCTTAATAATCTAAGGTACGTTAGCTACTAGGCTATTAAGAAGGAGAATTGCTAGCCTAACGCTTACTATATTAATTACTATATAATTGTTTATATAGGCACTAATAGTAATAATACTATATATTAATTAATAATAGTATGTATTTAAGCTACTATTGACTGCTCTATAACCTCTAAGAGAGTATAGTTAGGAGGGGGGACTATATTAAAGAGATTACTCTAGTTAATTAAAGGTATAGTTAAGGTATATAGTATTTAACTTAGTTACTTTAGTTTTTATATAGGATTTATCTAGATTATAGGCTTTATAAGCTATAGGTATAGTTAATAGGAGAATCCTAGATTTTATCCTTACTAACTATATATACCTAAAAAGTCTACTCCTTAAGGTTTAACCTTAATAGTTTAGAGTTCTTACTGCAGACCTTAGAGGTATAGACCTTAATAGCGAAAGCATTTCTAACTACACTAATCCTATAGTATAGTATGTTTTTAAAACAAGCTACTATACTAAGTTAACAGCATAAGAATAGGGTAAAGTGCTTGTATTAGGCTGTTTTTACAGCTGTTTTTTTACATTATATAACTAATCTTAGCTACTAGATTTAATAGGTTCTACGCTAGTTAAATCAGCGTTCTTTAATGTAATTAATTAGCTTATAAAAATAGCTTCCTTAGCTACTTATAAAAGGGCTAGGAGCTTAGCTTTAGTAGTTAAAGTAGTAATAGTATCTTACTTATTAGTGTACTAAGTAACTATATCTCTAAAAAGCTTTATTATGAAAGCCTATAAGCTTTTCTAGTTAAGTAAGTTACTTATAAAGCTTATATTAGATGCTACCTTAAGTAGATTATCTATACTACCACGCTTAGCGCTATAGTAAAGGTAGAGGTATTATATTTTATAAAGGTATTATAATATATAGTCTTCTACTTTCTAGTAGGTGTTACCTAGGTTTTAATTACATTTTATAAGCCTATTAGCTATAAAAGTAATTTCTAGATATATTATTATAGTAGTATAAAGGATAATACTAACCTTCTATTAGTATAGGTTATATTTCTTAGGTATATATTTTTATTGTAAGAACAGTTACCTAGGCGTAGAGATTATTAGTTAAAAGTAGCTTGAATTAGATGTAAGGAAATAGCTCTATAACCTCTATCTAAATAGGCGTATAGAGTAGAGCCTTGCGTTACGCAGAGCGAGGGCTAGTTAGGGCACGCGCGGACTATCTATTATTCTAGGGCTAACTAGGCTAGACCTACTATAATAGCCTCTACCTATTATAAGGGTATTATAATATACCCCCCTAGATAAAGCTAATATTAGGTTTATTTAGATAACCTTATTATATATATATAGTTAAGGAGTAAAGTAAGTAAAGGAAAATAGGTTAGAATAGTTATATAATTCATAAAAGAGATAGGCGTAATTAACTATATGTATAAAAAGTAGTAAAAGTAGTAATTTCTTAAGGTATAGTAATACACCTAAGGATTAGCTAAGGAATAGCTAACGTAAAGGCTATAGATATAGCCTATAGAAGGACTAATATAAAGGCTATAGATATAGCCTATAGAAGGCTATAATAATAGCTATTAAAGTAGATAGGTAGATAGCATACGCTACTAATAGTATAACTAATTAAATAGCTACACCTTTAGGAGCCTAGCTAGCTATATTTATAATACTTATATAGCTAGTCCTCCCTATTCTTATGAAGGATATCTTCTACATAACTCTGATTTATACCTATAACTTTACTTTTAGTAAGTAATAACCCTTATGCTCTATAAGCATATTAAATAGTAGTATAACTTTATAAGGTTATACCCTTTAAATACCTCCTAATATAAGGAATAGTCTCTTAACATAAGGCAGTCTTCTAACCTAAGATAAGGTTCCTAACATAAGCTAAAACGTCTATTATTTAGACTAAGTCCCTTACCTAGACTAGAGACACTATTATTCCTCCTAGAACTAAAGGATATAATAGAGACCTTACTAACCCCCTGTTAATTTTAAGTAACTTAGGCTAGCCTACTATAGTTACCTAACCCTATCTTAATCCTATGTATTATTACTGCTTAGGAAACAAAAGTAGACCTTTTTAACTAGTACCTTACTAAAGCTAAAAAGATTATATTACTTATCCTCTATAAGCTAGCTAAAATTACTACTCAAACAATATAAGCAGCTTTTATCTATAACTAGTAGCCTAGACTACATACTAAAGATATTAAAACCTAAGTCTATTACTTTATATAATCTAAGACTAAGCTAATACTAAGATAGATTAGTATACCTACCTACCTAAAAGATTTCCTATAGTATTAGATTAAAACTAATGGTAAATTTATCTATTACTATAATACTAAGGTAGCTAAACGTAGACTTCCTACTATACTACTCTTAGAAGACATAACACTATTACCTATTACTATAGAACTTATAAATATAAAAGGGTAGTATATATCCTATAAATTAGGATTAATATCCTATATTAAGTAGTTACTAACTATAGTAAACCCTACTTTAATCCCTACACTAAGCTCTCCTCTAGATACTAGCTAAGATAACATTAGTTATTACTAGCTATCCTCTTCTAAGGGTAAAAGCCTATTATATAACTCTACTACTATAGAGGAAATCTAGTAAAACACTACTTCCTAGCCTTCCTATCCCTAAGGGTATAGCTCTTAGGATACCCCCTCTTAGTAAACGTTTAGCCCTACTCTACTAATTTAACTGTAAGTATAGTATTACTACCCTAGCTAATCCCTTACTAACTTTATTATACTAGAATAAGACTAGCTCTAGTAGTTAATTAACTTTTAAAGCTCCTTAATATTATTCTAAACTAACTGCTTCTATAATGATAATATTAGATAGTTTAACCCCCCTACTTACACTAAAGATAAAGACTACTAATAAACTAATAGAATAAAGGTAGTATAGTAAGAAGTTTCTATGTTTATTAATGCAATTAATTACTATATTAGTCTTAGTACTAACTATAAAGTATTATTAGTTAATAACCTATAATACTGCCTATTAGGTATAGCTATTAAATAGTATAGTAGCAATCTTAGCCCTAACATTTAAAATTAACTTAGATAAGAGCCCTACACCCTTAATCTTTAGAAGGATTTACTAATTAAGGACTTTAAAGTCTATTACAGGCTAGAAGGGTAAGGATAAGACTCTTATAAAGAGAAGTGCTTAACTAGCTAAGAACTATAGTAGTAGCCTAGCCTACGTATATGTATAGTGAAGGGCGCTTACTAAGGCTGTTAGTGAGCGCACTGCGTACCTTAGCTACAGTTATACTAGCTACAGTAGCTACTATAGGTAGTTCCTATAACATACCCCCCTAGTTATAACGCTATTTATAACTAGACTATATATAAGTACTCTATTTAGCTAGTTATAAATAAAAGGCCTTTTAAGAGCTCTTTATAACTATAGTTATAATTATAATATAAAAGAAATAGTATAGGAATCTAAGTATAATTACTTTTACCTAGCGTTTTTACTTTTAATACCCTTTGTTATAAATAAGTTATTATTCCTACTATTCTTATAGTTTTTTAGTGTATTGTTTTAGTTATTAATTCTATCTAAAGGTTGTAAGGCTACTAAGCTGTTAGCCTAGAGGCAGCTATACTTATTAAAATACTTATTAAGGTTGTATAGGTTATTTTATTTTTCCTTCTTTTCTTTAACCTACTTAAGAGTTAATTTTATAAGTTATTTAAACAAAATAACCTATATATAATTAAATTCCCATGCTAATAACAGTAAATAATAGTATATAAATATATATATATATATATATAATAGCACTATTAAGAAACTAGCTTTACGCCTATAAGGGTACTACTACCTATACTACTAATAAAGCTATGGCTATAGAGGCTGCTAAGAATATTACTACTACTAGTAGCCCTATTATCCCCTATAGTAACTCCCTAGACCCTCTAGTAGAGGAGGGGTCTAGAGGATCCTCTTTTAAGGGGTTCTCTAACCCTTCCTCCCTATTAGGGTAGTTACTAGAGGCTGTATATATAGCTAAAGTTAAAGCAGCTATATAAGTAGCTATAGAGGCTAAGGCTAAGCGCTAGGCTAAGTTTAATATATATATTAAGGTATATTATAATAAGATTTTAAGTTAGTTATCTATAGAGTAAGTATTCAAATTACTATACTAATAGTATATATAGCTAAGTAAAAGAAGATAGTAGGCCTCTAAGCTATACCTAAGAAGGTAGCTACCTCCCTAGCTAAGAAGAATACTAAGGCTAGTATAGCCTTATCTATACCTACTAAGAAGGGTAAGGGTAAGCTTACTATAGTAGATAAGGAGGAGGAGGAGGAGCTTAGAGCTCTAAATCCCTTCCTATACTTAGCTTACCACTACTCTATAGTCTTAGGTAAGAGGGATAAGGTATACTATATATACTCTACTACTATAGAGGAGGCTACCTAAGTTAAAGGTAAATACTTTAAGTATACTACTACTAGTTATACTTATATAGAGGTACCTAAGTTAGCTTTAGTATTTATACTAAAGCTCTTAAACCTCTTAGTAAGTAAAGCTACTAGTAAGATAGTCTAAGCTTTAGTAAGTTACTACTTATATACTTACTATATATTAGATTAATATTAATAAGATATATAGCTCCTTAGCTATACCTATAGTAATATCTATAATACTCTAGAGGCTACTAATGTAGAGGGGGAGGAGAAGGAGGAGGCTATACTAAAGGGATTAATTCCCTTTAGCCTCTAGCCTACTCTAAGCCTAACTCTAGGTCCTTTATAACTAAGTAGTAATAGTAATACTTTAGTATACCTTACTATACTAGTTACTAAGGGCTATATAGTCTTTAACTCTATTAAGGAGGAGATTATAGCTCTATATTAGCGCTACTAGGAAGAATACACTTTTACCCTTATAAGTAGTTAGACTTTTCTTTTAGTAGCCCTTTAGGGTAGAATATCTTTAGTGTTAGGGCCTTTAGGCTAGGAATCTTTTTAGTATACACCCTCTAAGGTAAGAATAACTTTATAGTACACTTAGATAGGTAGGAATAGTTTTAGTGCTTAGTTAGGCTAGGCTTTAGCCCTAAATTAATAATTATTTTCTCTTTTACTTTAATTATTCTTAGTAATTAGTATATATATATTAGATAGGTTTAGGTATACTCTAAATGTTAGAAACTTCTTATAAGTAAGGGCTTTAGTAAGTCTATCTACTAGTATGTCCTTTATAGTAATGTATTTAACCTTAAGGTAGCTAGTAGTGTATTTCTAATAGAGCTATATATTCTAGATATTAATATAATAAAGGTATATTATAACCCTCTTATTATCTATAATAATAAGTCTAATAGTCTATTTATTATTATAGAGTATAGTATAAGACTGCTTAGGGTTAAATATAAGCTTATAGAAGAGTCTATAGAGCGCTATTACTTCCTTAGTAGTCTCTTAGAGGCTAATGAGCTCTACTTTAGTTATTAAAGTTATTATAGTTAGTTATTATAACGCCTTCTACTAGAGAGGACTACTAAACAGAATTATAATAAAGCTTTAGGATAACCTTTAAGTTAATTTATTATTAGTAAAGGATATATTACTAGCTATAATTATAGCTAGTAGTTATAGTATCTACTTACCCCCCTAGCTTCTAAAGGTTAGGGTAAAGTAGTAAGTTCTATAAAAGTATTAGATAGTTTAGTTAATTATATAATAGTACTTAGGACTAAGGTTTGTAAGGTACCTTAAGAGTAAGCTAACTGTAAAGGCAGTATCTAGATATATAAGGATACTAATATATAGGATAGAACTAACTTTCTCCTAAAAATTCTTAATCTTAATAGTAGTAGCCTAGCTTTTATAAGCTGCTAGCATACTACTAGGTAAGGGTATAATAGGGTAGACATTATCTATAAGGTTAAACTTCTTTACTATATTCTTAATATATACGTTATAGATAAAGTAGATTCACCTTTATACTTAGTCTTATATAATCCTTACTCTAAGGTAGTATTTAGCTAATATATTAGCTAATATTACTGCTAAACCTATTATTAACGTAATCGTGTTAGCTAAAACCCTAACTAGCCTCTAAATATTAGTAGCTCTAGTTACTATATTTAATATATACCCTATAGTAAAAGCAGGCGCTATTACTACTAAGGATTACTATAAGGGTATACTAGTATAGTAAAGCATAATTTATAAAAACACTAAAGCTACTGTTAAGTGTAAGACAGATCTTACTAATAAGCCTAATAAGAAATAGGCCCCTACTAAACTAACCTTCCTTAACCTAATAGTATACTTTAACGCCCTTACCTTATCTATAGAAAAGACTAATACTAAGTAAATACTATTTACTATTACTAGTAGTCGCTCTAAACTAGAAGACTCCCCTTTACTTAGTATTTACAGTAACCCTTAGAGCGCTAACCTATTAGTAAATTACTCCTCTATTATTACTAATCCTATAGCTAACTCCTTAGCTACTATAATAGCTAATTCTATAGCTAACACTACAGCTAATACGTTTAGCTAGACCTACTGTATTAGTAACTACTAGATTAAGACCTCTAGCTTATATAAAAGCTAGGCCTAAAGCGCAGCCTTCTAGAAGGCTATTGCTAAGACAATTAGTGTAACCTACAGTTAACCTAGCGAAATAGAATTTTCTAACCTAAGCCTAAATAAGGCTTAGTCTTTTATTACTCTTTATAAATATAGCTATATCCTTCTATCTACTATTACTTACGCTATCTACGCTATCTACGCTAATTACTTTACTACTAATAGCCTAGACTATCTTAAGCTTAGCTCTATTATTAAAATAATAGAGACTCTTATTAATAAGGACGCTATTATTACTATATAAGATAAAGTTATTAATAATACCCTTATACCTAGATACAACCCTAAGATTAAGGCTATATATAATATATACTATAAGCTATACTTTAGCTATATAATCCTTTATAACACTAAAGGTAAGGCTACTAGAAGAGGCTAAACTAATAAGATTAAAGGCAAAGAAGTCTACTGTATCTTTTACTAGATTACTATATACTACTACACCTTTACTAATAACAGTATTACTGCTTAGCTTAGCTTATATAAATAAGAAGCCTAGATACTTACTATATCTTATACTATTACCTAGGATACAATTAAGGAGATATTTAGCCTTAATACTAGAGATAACATTCTAATACTAGAGGATATATAAGAGATTGTAGCTAAGGGTAAGGTAGAAATTCCTATCTAGTGTTATTATACCTTACCTAGGGACTAGGTAATTCTCTTTTGTTATAGATATCTAATACACCTAAGGATTAGCTAAGGAATAGCTAATGTAAAGGCTATAGATATAGCTTATAGAAGGACTAACGCAAAGGCTATAGATATAGCCTATAGAAGGCTATAATAATAGCTATTAAAGTAGATAGGTAGATAGTATATGCTACTAATAGTTTAACTAATTAAATAGCTACACCTTTAGGAGCCTAGCTAGCTATATTTATAATACTTATATAGCTAGTCCTCCCTATTCTTAGGAAGGATATCTTCTATATAACTCTTATTTATACTTATAACTTTGCCTTTAGTAAGTAATAACCCTTCTGCTCTATAAGTATATTATATAGAGTAGGTTATATAAGGGCTATTATTATCTAAAAGTTAAGGTTATTAGGTATATAGGTAGGTAGCTAGGCTAGTAGTTTTATTTTACTTTAGCTTAATTTAGCCTTTTAATTTTCTCTTTTTCTTCTTTTAATAATAATAATAATAATAACTGTATATTATATACCTATACATACGCTAATTAGCGTATATATAGCTAATTAAGGGTTCTTTTAGCTAATAAGTTAATTAATAGATAAAGAAAATAATAACTTTTAGTAAGGCGTAAGAGGTAGCCTTATAGGGTGTAGCTAGGGGCTAGTAACCCCTTAACCTATTATTAAGAGCTTAGGAGGAGGCTAAGGATGAGCTTACCTTAGAGGCTTATAAGTATCCCTATCTCTATAGAAAGAGGTACCTAACTAATATTATATAGCTCCTATAAAGAAGAGTAAGCTTACTAAGAGAGGCGTCTTAGCCCCTTCTCCTTTTATCCTAGGTATATTAATCTTAAATAATGCTCTACTTAGGTAGGGCTAACTATTAATAAATAAAGCAGCTAGTAATAAACTTCTATTAGGGGGCTACTACCTCTAGGCTAACTATATAGCTAGGCTTAATTAGATTAATGCTATACTCTAGGAGGCCTAAGCTCTCTACTAGCTATAGCTATTAGGAGATAAAAAGGAGGATAATAGTAATAAGTATAAGTTAGCTATTAGTAGTTAGGGAGAGTTAGAGCTATAGGATCCTATAGGTACGCTATACCTTTATTATATATAAAGTATACTATATAGTTAGTCTAAGGGTAAATACTATATAGGCTTACTAACTAAGTACTAATATTACTATACCTATAAGTAGCCTTATAAGCCCTTACTAGCTAGCGCTATAGTCCCTACCTATTACCTCCTAGCTATACTAGCTAAGAACAAGTAATACTGTTTAGTAAGTAGACTATTGTTTAGTAGTAGTAGGTATAATTAATCTAATATTTTATAGGTATTAAAAAAGCTTTAAGCTTTATTATAAGTAGCTCTTAAGGCTATAGAGAAGGGTAGTAGTAAGGTAGCTAAGGAAGTAAGTACTACTTTAGCTATTTAGGCTATAGCTAGACGCTAAAGTACTCCTATAGAGACGCTAGTCTATAGCTAAGTATTATTTATAGTATAGAAGCTTATCTAACTATAGAGAGATAACCCTATTATCTATAAGCTTTATAAGGCTATTAATAACCTTATTAAAGGCCCTATTAAGGTAAGTAGTTATCCTATGTTACCCTACCTTATTAATAGGTATATAGCTACCCTCCTCTAGGATAAATAATATTATTTTATTAGTTTTTAAATTGTTTTAATACTTAGGCTCTAGAAGGAGCTAATAAGCTCCCTAGCCTATAGGCTATATATTAATTAATTAAGTAGGCTTTAGCCCTTTATTCTTTATGTTATATATATCTTATTTGTTTTATATAATTAAGGCTTATATATCTTAGAGGTTTAATAGAGCGTAAAGATGCTTAAACTTAGCGTGTAGGAGGTTCTTAGTAAGGCTATCTATAAGCATAAGGTTAGTTAGTAGGTATACTACCTTAAAGCTACTTATAGTATACCCTTACTATAGCTATATATTCTAAATATTGATATAGTATAAGCGTATAGACATATCCTTACTATTATTAACTACTAAGCGTATAGTCTGTTACTTATTATAGTATACCCTCTAGATATCCCCTATATCTAACGTAATATCTTAGAAAAGCTACTTAAGTGCTATAGTCTCTTTAGCTGTATGCTTAAGGCTAAGAAGCTCTACTTCTATAGTAAATATAGTAACTATATTCTACTAACTAGCCTTCTATTAGATTAAACTACTAAAGAGTAAGATAATATACCTTTATAATAACCTTTATATAGCGTTATTATTAGTAAATAAGGCGTCCCTAGTAATAACAAGAGCCTATGAAGTAACGTCTATGTTAGGTGTCTTAAGTATCTTACCCCTTAAGTTACTAAAGTAGATAAAGTAGTAATATATATAGAAAAGGTATTATATAGCCTAGTTAGCAGTATAAAGGTACTTATAACTTAGGTTAGTTAGGTAATATAAAAAGGTTAAGTAAGTAAATACTATATTAAGGTAAAGCATAATTAATATATATAGTAAGGTATTAACTATCTCTTAAAACTTCTTTATATATTACTTTAAGGTAACCCTATTGTTTAGCTTAAAGTTAATAAGTAGAAGTAGTATTACTAAGCGTATAGAGTTAGCTAGGCTAAATTTCTTAGCTATCCTCTTAACATATTAGTTATAGCTAAGGAAAATCTTCTTATTAGCCTAGTCCCTTATAATATATACACTAAGGTAGTACTTTACTTTACCTATGTACTTTGTTTTATATATATTCTAAAGTTCCTAAATAATACCTTCCCCCTAAGTAATATTATCCTAATAATATATAATAAAGATATTATTAATATAGAAGATAATAAATATATAGTAGTCCTTTATATAAAAGAGGTATATATCTTCCTTTACCTAGTAAAGTCTTAGGCGCTTAAGTATGCTAGAGAACTCCTTAAACTAGAGAAGGGGAGTATTATATAGGCTGTATAGAGTATAGCTAAGTTATATAAGTTTACTATACTTATAAAAGCCCTCTAGGAGTTTATAAGTAATAGGCTTACCTAAAGGGTCTTACTTAGCGTTAAGAAAAGCATTAATAACGTCTAGCTATTAGATATCTAGGTTAAACTAAGCAGCTATAGCTAATATAACTTAAAAGGTCTTTATAGTAAGGGTTACTATATATATCTTCTTAAGGGGGTTAAGTAGTTAGAGGTCCCTTTAGATATAAATATAGGCTTTATAATAGGCTAAATACCTATCTTTATTAAATTTATATAGGAATACCTATTTTAAGGGTAGGGGCTTGCCTTTAGCTATAGAGCAGTTAATAATATACTATATCTTAAGCTAGGTAAGCTTTATAAGCTCCTTACGTATAGCCTAGATAAAGAGTTTATATAGGTTAGGTAGTAGCTTAGTAAGCTCCTTCTAGGACTATAGTATATATAAGAGGTTAGATTCTTAGTATTAGACGTTAGGTTTAACTTATAAGGTATAAGGTTTAGTACTATAAATAGTAGTATAAACCTTTATGTAGAGGGTATAGTACCCCTTATAGGCCTTATCTATAGCTATCTACTAATTAGGCATATAGGTTATAAAGAAAGCTTACTATATATTATTATCCTATTTCAAAGGAGTATCTATTAAGGAGGTAAAGTAGACTTAGTAGTAAGCTCTATACTATAGGCAGTAGGCTCTTTCTAGTTAACTACTTCTAGCCTCTTACTACTATAGTAAAGTAGAGTCCTACTATATAGCCTTAAGCTATAAGCTAGATTAAGTTAATAAGCTATAGTCTTTATAGGTATATATCTACTTAGACTTTAGCGCTAGGCTAGTTAGTAGGCTACTATTAAGTAGCTACTTAGGTTTATCCTAGCTATTAGCTAATAGGCTAATTAATAGATCTCTTATAGTATAATCTATAATAGCCCCCTTATCTAGTAGCTCTACTACCTAACTTAGAGAGTTAGCTACTGCCTTAGAAGGGTTACTTAGGCCTCTAGGAGCTCTAACAGCATAGTTAGGCTCTAGAGTAGCTTCTAGAGTAAGGCCTTACCCCCTAGACTATACTACTAAATAATATCTACTTTAGTTAACGTCTTAACCTTTATTAGTAAGCATAGCGTCTTACGCTTATATAGGTTAAGTAGTGCTAGGCTATAGGCAGTCTGCTTTATTAATAATACCTAGTATATCCCTAGTTAGGTTATAGATATCCTCTACTTTAATTTCTTTAATAACTTTATAGGCTTTAATTGCTAGTATAGTATCCTTAGTGTTATCCTAGCTAAAGAAGGTTGTTTTATTAAAGTATATATTATAGGTAACTATAACCTAGTAAAGTAAGGGTACCTAGATATAATATAGGTTATATAAATTCTATATATACCTAATTAAATACCTTATATAGCTTTATAGTTTAACCTTAAATTAGTGTTTATTAATACCTCTCTCTCTATCTTACCTTATAGGGTACGCTTAGTAGCTATATATAACTAGACCTCCCTAATAGGGTTAGAGGTTCTAAGTAAGGGCTGTAGTGTACTCTAGAGACTAGAACTTAAGGTATTACCTAAACTATGCTTTTTCTTTCTTAATAGGTAATAACTATCTATTATATATATATAGTAAGATATTATAGGTAAAAGCTACTATATATACTACTTTAAGCTATAGTTTAGGTAGAAAACTAGAGGATTTAAGTATCTTAAAAATCTTTAAGATAATCTCCTACCCTATATATTCTCTACTACTAACTAGCTCCTTTATATAGGATAGTAGGAGCTCTATTTTAATACCCTCCTCTACTATCTACTATTAGAACTTAGTCTAGCTATTAATACTAATACCAGTAGTCTTATTATCCTACCTAACTTTATAGATAAAGACGCCTTACTAGTAATATACCTATACTTTAAAGCGCTAGAAACTCTAAAATACCTTATTATAAGTCTTTCCCTAAAGTAGAAATATAAAGAGGTAACTAGTATATTTATCTTATAAGACTATAAGCTAGGTATAGTTCTTAAATCCTATAGGGAAGTAGAATAAGTCCTAGGTAAGCCTATAGTATAAGTAAGGTAATTAGTCTTTAGAGGTCTATCTAGAGATAATACTCTAGGTATATATAACTATATAGTGCTAATATTTAATATAGCTTAGGCCTCTAATTTTCACCCCCTAAGCTCTATAGATAAGCTACTTAAAGGTATCTAGAGTAAGATACCTAGATTAGAGGTACTAAATTATAGTATTATCTAGTTAGTCTAGTAGGGTATGTAAGGGTTATTTATAGGGTGTAATCTCAAAGGCTATAGTAGTAATAAGACTAATTATTAGTTTATTAGCTAAGCCTATTAGAGATAAGGGTAGGTTTTAGGGTTAACAGTAGCTGCCCTACTTTAGCAGCTTACTTAGCATACGCCTGCTGCGCTACCCCTACCTATTATTTTCCTTCCTCTTTATAGCTTAGTTAACTACTAAAGAATCATTTATATATACAAAATTACACCTGCAAATACCTTTACTTTAACTATCCTTTCTAAACCTATGAATTAATTCTAACACTAATTAGTAATAGCTATTACAGTTATTGTAGATTTATAAGGATAAAAATCAACTTAATAGAAGAGACTTTACAGTAAGAGTTTTACCTCCCTAGCAAAGTGCTAACTAATAACGACTTAGTAAGAGTTTTTTGCCTCCCTAAGAAGTTAATGCGTCTATTACACTATTATTAATACCCTTAAGATTAAGACTTTGTAGGTATAGGGCTTCTTATAGAGTTACTACCCTATTAACCTTATAGGCATAGGGTATTAGTTACTACCCTATAAACAAGACGATCTTATACTAGTAATACCCTTATTATTATAACTCCCCTTTTAACTACTTTACTAACGGTTAAAATAACCTTACTTTTTATATCCCCCTTTCCTTTAACTAATAGAAAGAACCCTTCCTCTATCCCTTTCTTATTTTTCTTTTTCTATTAATAAATAACTGTTTTTCCCCCTTCTTATAATAATAACAAAATTTTAGTTCACTTAGTTTACTTTACCTTTTTTAGCTAACGTAAAAACTCTATACTATTTTTCTATTACTACTTTTTTCATTATTATAACTTGCCCTCTAGCACCTTTACTTTTTCCCTTATACCCCTATTTACCCCTTTTCTTTATCCTTACTCTACATCCCCTTATCTTATTACTATAAGCAGTAATAGTAAAGGTTTATCTTAAAGACCTTTACAGCCTCTTAAGCCTGCGTAATTCTAAGGTAGTTTATAACCTTAACCTTAAGCTTATAGGCCCTCTTAAAGTATCCCTAGAAGCTTTTTACCTTACCTCTTTCTTTAGCAGTAACAGCTACAACCTACGCCTTTTATAAACCCTACCCCTTTTTTACCTCTTAAGAAGTTATCTAAGGATATAATTAACGACAGTAGATCTAGTAGCGTATGTAATAGCTAGTCTAGCGGCAGCTATAAAGTCAGCCCTAATAGGACCATTTAGATACCTACTAAATTCTCTAACTTTATTAACCCTAGCTAATAGTAGGATTTCTATATTATACCTAAAAAGGTAACTGCTAGCTAGGTTAACACCTATATTATCTAGTATATATCTAAATAGACTATCTATTACCTCTACAGTTAACCCTTATAGAGAGAGATTATTAATAACTTTAAGGGATAGACTGCTAATACCTTCTCTATAGCCTATTATAAGGTCTTAAGGGTAATAAGAGCCTAGATTATAAGCAGTAGAGTTATTATAGACTCTAGCAGAAGAGTTACTTTAGCAGAAGCTACTATAGATATTGTAATATATAAGAGATTCTAGCATTAGACTAAAGATAAGTTTAACTACACTTTTAAATTAGATATAGCTTTTGCTACTAACTATACTTATAATAACTTTATCTATAATCTTATAGATAAGAGACCTATAGGGGTAGATATTCTTTATAATTTCTATTAAAAGTAATAATAGTAGTTAGGATTATAGGTTAGGACCTTAACCTTAGCCTAGTTAGCTATAATAGCCTAGAAAACTTTATACTATACGCTAGGTTAATAATACGCTTACTATATATAATAGGCCTAATACTTTAGCTATAAAGAAGCTTACCCTTAGCATAGACATACATATGTAGTGTGAAAAGGATAGGTAGACTAGTCCTTTCTGTCTTATTAACGTTAATAGTAAGAATTACATTATTAATATTAATAGTCTATAGACCTTTAGATCTACTGTTATTAAGCCCTTTTACTATAATAAGTTAGATATTAAAGATAATAATAAAGGCCTTTAGGTAGTGCCTGTAACTAAGAAAGATCTCTAAGGGATTATAAGATCTACAGTAGTTATTAAGATCCCTTAGCAGCCCTTAGTATCTAGTAGCCTATTAGATAATGTATCTAGTAACCTCTTACTAGGTAATATATCTAGTAACCTCTTATTATCTAGCAGCCTACCTATTACTTACCTCTTAGAGAGAAAAACAGCTAATTAACTGCTTGCTATAAAGCTCTAGGCTAATAGTGTTATTACTAAACCTAGCGCCCCTTTTAAGGCTTCTACTGTAAAGGAAGTTACTACGTTAATTAACTGTAGAGTATTAATCTTTATCCCCTATAATAAGGCTAAGTATAAAGGTATTAGGGTATTTAAGTCTTATATTATTAATAAGATTAAGGATAAGGTAACTAGTACCCTATATAAGAAATCTTACCTTATTATCTAAGGATATATAGATAATAGGAAGATAGCTATTCTAATATAATTACTAACTATTTAATATTTAAGCTAGCGTCTCCTCCTTATAATAGCCCCCTTACTAATAGCCCTTAGGTTTCTAATATAGCTAAGAGATATTATATAAGCGTATACCTAGTTAGCCTTATACCTTAACTAAACTATCCTAGCGCGCCTTCTAACCTAGCTCTATAATTAATACCCTAAGGGTACTATTATAGAAGTAATAAAGCCTCTATATAGTATTACTAAAGCTAGTATGTATTAGTAGGTTACTTACTACTAGTATTATAAGATCTAGCTTCTTATAGAGACTACTATATATAATCTATGCCTTATAGTAATATCTTAGTAAAGCTATAACTTTACTATCATAGGTATGTAGATAGATAATATAATTAGACTGTTAGATATTGCCTTTAGTAAGCTAGAAGATTCTAAGCTAGAGGAGGCTACCTTTTTAGTAAAACTAAAGATCTTCCTGTTATTAGAGACACCCTTAATGTTTAATAGCAGTATTGTAAACCTAGGTAATAATAGATTAATTACCCTTATATAGAAGGGATAAGGGAAGAAGATTAAGCTTATAGATTATATATTACTAATAGCTACCTATAACTATGTAACCTAGCATGCTAGAGGAGTATATATTACCTTAGTATACTAGCTAGAGGCTGCATTTAACCTTACTACTATAGCTTAATACTAAGATCTAGGCCTAAAGGAGATTAATGCATTAAATTAACGCCTTAAGTAGTAATAGAAATCCCTAGATTACAGGCTCTATTACGTCCTACTTAACCTATCTACCATTAAGATCTTTTGTAAATAATATAGACTTATCCTCTTAGATTAGATTTATTATCCTACTTACTAATAAGACCCTTAATAAGGCTTATAACAGCTTTATACTTACTAGAAACATAGTTTATTATAGTTCTACTAAGTTAAAATAAGTTACCTAAAGCATACTAGCTTCTAAGGTCTATAGAAAAGTTATAGGTATAGATATAGCAGTAGCTATTACTGCTACTATAAAGATATTTATAGACTAGCTAGGAATACCTTTACTATTAATAGTTATATATACTAACTTATACTTACTTTATAAGTACCTTATTAAGTTAGGTATAACGTAGGAGAAATAACTTATAATTAACATTATAGCCCTACAGCAGTCCTATAAGCAACATAAGTTAACTAAAGTATAATAGATTAATAGAAAAGATAACCTAGCTAATATAATAACTAAGGCAAATCTAAACGCTACCCTTAAAAAGCTTATTAATAAGAATTCCCTTACTAGATATACAGAAGGATAAGTTAACTAAGCCTAGGGCTAAGACTAAGACTAAGGATATAAAGGGAGGAAATAAGGGTATTATAAGGGAGTATATAATTAATAGGATAGACAGAGAAGTAGTAGAAAGCTGTTAAATAAGTATATATACCTTAGAAGCTTTAGCTAATAAGAAACGCCTACAATCGTAATGCAGTTAGCCTACCCTATCCCTTACCTATAACTATACAGCCTAGGGATCTAGTATATATAGAGGAAATAGGAGAACTAGGGGAATTACATACCTATTTTACAGCTCTATAAAAGTGTATAATATTTATTTTTTATTACAGTTTTAGAGGAATTAGACTAAGCTAACAAACCTAGCCTCTTACGCAAAATAGAGAGTGTATTTAGTGTTAGTTTGTTAGCTAAGCCTATTAGAGATAAGGGTAGATTTTAGGGTTAATAGTAGCTGCCCTACTTTAGTAGCCTACTTAGTATGCGCCTGCTGCGCTGCCCCTGCCTGTTGTTTTCCTTCCTCTTTATAGCCTAGTTAACTACTGAAGAATCGTTTGTATACGTAAAATTACGCCTGCAAATACCTTTACTTTAACTATTCTTTCTGAACCTGTGAATTAATTCTAACACTAAGAAGACTAGTAGGTAGGGTCTAGATAACTAGTAAGTAGGGTAGACGTTTTAGAAGGTTAAGGATAAAGGTAGAGGTTACCTAAAGGCTAATAAGACTAGTAGGAGGGGTCTAAAGTACTAGTAAGTAAGCTAAATAAGGGCTATATTAAAGAAAGATAAGATTTACTTTCTAGGTAAGTTAGCTAATTATAGTACTCTTAGTAGGAGTCCTAAATTAAAGCATATAGTTAAAGCCTATATACTAGATATTCTTCTCCGTTAATAGAGCCTCTAGGACTATATTAATATAAAACCCCTCTATAAGGTAGATGTTATCTAGTATAAGATCCCTTATCCTAGGCCTATTAAGGCTATTTAAGACATTCTTAATAACCCTCTAGCTATAGCCTATAACTAGTAGAGATAAAGTACCTAATTTAACCTAGTTGTTAAGACAGTTAGGATAAAAGGAGCCTAGCTTAAGAAGCTCTTTTTAGTTAATAAGGTAAATAGTACTATAATTATCAATAATAGTAGAGTTAGAAAAAGAGTAAGGCCTATAAAGTAGGGTTAAGAAGACGCTAAATAATAATCCTAAGTCCTCTAAAGTAGGGGCTAATTTATACAAAGTAAGGTTAATAGAGACAGTAATAACGTTTTTAGGTATATAATTAGCTTAATTAGGGGTCTTAGCTTTATTATTATTCTAGTTTTTTTTCTTTTAACTACTATTTACCTTAATCTAGCCTACCTTTATAGCTTTAGCCTATAAGGTAGCTTACTTCTTACTATTAATGCAGTTATAAATAGTATTAGTGTCTATATTAGGAAGTAGGTTATAGAGCTTCTCTAATATGCTTGTTAAGGTAAATTTAACCTAGCTATACTCTATAGGTTTCTAAGTATAGGATTATCTATAGGGGTAGCTAGTAAGCTCCTTATTATCTTTAGTTAATAAATCTAATTAGTTACTAAGCGTAGTGTATGCCTCTACTGCTTTATATAACTTAGTAGGTAGGTTATAGAAGATATCTCTAAGTAAGTCCCTATACTCTTTTAGGGTTAAAGTAGTACCCTAGGAGCGTTAGAGCTTAGAAATATTATTAAGCTTAGAGACTGCTTAAGTAAGCGTAATACATTACTTAACAGCCTATAAGAATGTCTTAACTATAAGTAACCCCTTAATCTTAAGGATATAGTACTCTTTAGTATAAAGGTATACTTTATACTATTTAGTAAGCTAGACGTTTAGGTTAATACTAGTAGTAGTATAACTAATTACTTTATTATAGGTGTCTTAGATAGCTTTATAGGATAAGTCTTTATAGGGTATATAATAGGCTTTTAGTATCTTAATTAAGCTATAAAAAGTAATATTATCTTACTATAGGAGCTCTATATAGGCTAAGATAAGTATATCTATATAGACTATTACTAATACCTATAAGTCTACTAAGTTATAAGACTTCTACTATTAAATTTTCTTACTAATAGTAGTTACCTAGTACTTAATAAAGATAGAATACTCCTCCTATATACTTACTATCTTATAGGTAAGCCTAGTAAGAGACTTAGGAGTAAGGTTAGGCGTAAGTTAATCCCCTTAAAGTTAGTTATTTAGGGAGATATCTTTAGTAGTAGAGACTTATTAGGTATAATTAAGGGAGGCCTAGACATACTTATCCTATAAGGCCTTATTATAGGAGTTAAGAAACTTATTAAAAGAGGGGAAGTTAAAGTTAACTTAGGATAGCTTAACAGTATTATTTAAGTTAATAAACTTCTAGATATCCCTAGCTTTTAAGAGGTAGCGTAAGGTATTATACTAAAGTAGCTAGTCCTCTTATATAGTAAGAGGGCTGTATAGCTTAATTAAAGTATTAACTATAATAGATATAGAGGTTAAAGTTATAATAGGTAGGTTAAGAGAAAAAAGATATATATAAGAGAGAGGTCTTATAAAGGATAATAACTAGCCTAAATAGTAGTTTAGTTAGTATAATAATAATTTAAGGTGTTATTAGTTAGAGCTAGGCTTATAACTATTATAAGAATAGTTACCTAAGTGTAGAGATTATTAGTTAAAAGTAGCTTAAATTAGATATAAGGAAATAGCTCTATAACCTCTATCTAAATAGGTGTATAGAGTAGAGCCTTACGTTACGTAGAGTAAGGGCTAGTTAGGGCACGTATAGACTATCTATTATTCTAGGGCTAACTAGGCTAGACCTACTGTAATAGCCTCTACCTATTGTAAGGGCATTATAACAGTTTTCTATATATAGGAGTAGCTTAGCCTTTACTATATGTATATACTTATAGGCTTTATCTTCTAATAAGTCTATTTATACAGAAAGTAGTTTTATAGCCTTCTCTATATAAACAGTATATAAGACCTAAACATAGTATGTTTTCTAATTAAATAAGATCTTAAGGCTTAGGAACTATTAGAGCTTTAAGCTACCTTTAAGGTAGTATTTTACTTATAGGGAGCTTATCTTATATATTACTATAGGCCTATAGTTACTTAGAAATACTAATATATAGTTCTTAATGTAAAAGAAGAAGGTTACCTTATCCTTCTACTAGAAGTAATCCTCTTTAGTAATATATTTTAATCTTTATTTAACGTAACCCTTCTTAAAGTACTTTTACTATAGTAGAGGTAATTAGCGTAACCTATAGAGGGCTTTCTATAAGTATATATTATAATACTCTTATAAAAAGTAGAGCTGATTATAGTAGGTCTAGCCTAGTTAGCCCTAGAATAATAGATAGTCTATATATACTCTAACTAGCCCTTAGTCTATATAATATAAGGCTTTACTCTATACACCTATTTAGATAGAGGTTATAGAGTAATCTCCTTACTCTTAACTTATACTACCTTTAACTAATAATCTCTATCCTTAGGTAACTATTCTTATAATAGTTATAAGCTTAGCTCTAACTAATATTACCTTAAATTATTATTATACTAACTAAACTACTATTTAGGCTAGTTATTATCCTTTATAAAATCTCTCTTTTATATCTTCTTTCTTTTAACCTACCTATTTAACTTTAACCTCTATATCTATTATTATTAATACTTTATTATAATACTCTTATAATAAGTAGAGCTTACTATAGTAGTTCTAGCCTAGTTAGCCCTAGAACAATAGATAGTCTATATATACCCTAACTAACCCTCACTCTATATAACGTAGAGCCCTACTCTATACACCTATTTAGATAGAGGTTATAGAGCTATTTCCTTACTCTTAATTTAAGCTACTTTTAACTAATAATCTCTATACTTAGTTAACTATTCTTATAATAGTTATAAGCCTAGCTCTACCTATATTATACTACAATAGTTTAAGTGTAGTAATACGCTGATCTGTATACATAGGCCTAGGGTTTAAATCCTGTAGGAGGTAACTGCTCTACCTAGATTATAGCAAAACGTACCTATTTAGAAGGTTCCTTAAGAGAGATAGTTCTATACTTACTAGCTAGCTAGTATGAAACTAGGGGGTGTGTTACAGGATATCAGGCGTTAATCACTACCTATAATTAACAGCATCGTTTTTTATAACACTTAGTAATAGCGTTAAGCGTATAGTAGTTATAATAAAAGTATAGTCTACTACCTAGCTTATAGATAAGTATACCTATAGATAAGCTACTTATATAGATAAATTCTAAGTCTAAGAGCTCTTAGAGTATATTCTTAAGTATAAAGAGCTCTTTACATAATCTCCTATAGAGTAGTCCCTATAGTAATAGTGCTTCTTAACTACTGTGAAGGGCTAAGTAAGGCCTTATTTAGGTAATTACTGACTTAATTACTAACAATCTAAACTAAGGAGGAAAGGAGAGGAAAAGGGTGTGTAGTGCGCTTAGGTACTGCGCCTTTTATGCGCGTGCGTATAGCTTGCTTATCTTAGTAGTAGGTATAGCCTAGCTATAATTGTCTAAGGCGTAGCCTATAATAGTGGTCCCCTAGACGGGGCGCCACTACAACTAGTCGTAAGGTCTTCTGGTTTAGGACATTGTGCGGACTAACACCGTTAAAGCCCACGATACATGTTTCCGTAATAGGCAATAGATCGTGGGGCGTGCCATGCGAGTTCTAGAGATCATCCTCCGGATCCTAAAGGCAGTTCCGCGCAACGACCTGAAAAACCAGGGGTCTCCTCGATTGGATCCATCACCTGTTTTGTGGCTGGCTGAGTGTGGCATCTGCATACCATAATTACGACTGCAGGGTTTCCAGAACCATCAACGATAGGCCAATACCACGCAGAGTCATGTCACAATCGTGATGTGATTGCTTGTGTCTTGAGCGGTTGTGCCAAACAAGGGTAGAGAGTGTAGGCTTAGAGACTTGCGAATAAGGTGGCGGTAGGATGGAAACCTCCGTCAATCGACGTTGGAAACTCAGGAGAGCCGGGGGGACGCCAAATATTTCCCTGTATTAATTATTCTAGCGTTTATGTTACAGGAGGCAATAACTTGTCCCTGACAAGTCCGCGAACTGTAATTACACGTACTGACTATGGGTGCAGGTAGTAAGAAAGGTATGTATATCTTGTGCCTATTAGTTGTCGACGCGATTGGATTTTGGGTGCAAGGCCCCAACAGGGCCCCGGCAGAAGCACTGGAGACAGAAAAGATCATTCCCCTTGATCATCATCAAAACATGCCACACAAACGAGGCCATACACAGACAGAGACAACAAAGCCATGAAGAGAGAGGCTGAGATAAAGGCAGAGGCAGGGACCAAGAGCTCTGCGCTTTGCTCTCCCGGCGGGGCTGCACACAGCCCTCTGGTCCCTAGTACGGTACTGGCTTGATAGCTCTAAGCTTTTGTAGCAACTGTGTCAATTCATGACATATTAAAGTCGTCTTATAACTTGGCCCTGAGCTTGAGCCGGACTTTGACATCCCCTTGGATTGACCTAGCAGGAATCACAACCTCTACTTTGGCCTCTGTCTCTCCTACACTGCGTGCTGTAACCTCAGCCTTTAGCATATACTTAACCCTAGTCCTGTCTGCCTCCTTAGCCTTACCACCAGTTCATTTCTTGCTAGTCTTTTTCTTAGGGTAGAAGAAGTTGTCTGAGACGAGACTGATCTTGTCCTTGTTGCTGGACTTGGCGACAAAGACACGGTTGACTTGGGCTTTGACGTTGGTGAGGATGGGGATCTGCGTGTCTTTTTGCATGATAATCGCCTGCGAGGTCACCTGGACGGCTTTGCTGAACTTTGTAGTAGGTGAACCAGACTTGATATCCGCGTGGGCGCAGTACAGCGTGAGCTTGCTGTTAATGCTGTTAATCTAATAGACAAAAGCTTGACCTAAGGCGTGAGGGTTGAAGTCTGTGACCTTACTGGTGTCTATTTCTGCTGCAAGGACAAAAGTGCTGCTGATGGGACTGAGATCGATTAAGGTCTTAGAGTTAGGATTAACGGGCAACTCTAATAATGATTTCACCGTGTTAGTTCGGTAAGGGCAGGACCATCATAGAGAGGAGGGGGAGGAGGAGGAGGGGCTAGAGGTAGATAATAGAAACCATTAGGAGCCAAGCTGGAGGGTTGAAACTCACCTTGCTGCATATTAGTGTTGTATGCAACCACACAGCTACCAGTCTGTTAGAAGAGAACCTAAGAATTCTCGCTATCACAAAAAGAACTTAACCAAGTGTTAGGCTTGATGTTTTTAGCGGGGAGCGTGTCGTTGTTAGACTCAGCGTCAGAAACATCGATCCAGCTGATGACAGCCTGGCCCTCGTCAGTGCTGTTTATTGTTAGACAAGCAGTTCTTCGCAAGACTAATGACAGAGGAAGACTTGAAAGAGGAGGTCTTGTCAGAGAGGCGTCTCTTACTTTTGAAAGTATATCCAGGCGTTGGTCCGTTGGTGCAGTCTGCAATGTAGCTGGTGCTTAACTTCATCTCTAGCGCCACGGGCTTAACACACGGACTGACTAGGGCTACCTAGTTATTCTTAGCAGTAATAGCAAAAACATTAACCTTAAAATGTTATAAGTGTTAGCAGACGCATGCGCTAATGAGTCTTTTGGGGCTAGATCGGCAACTTGGATAACTCTTGGATTCCAGTTGGATATGGCTAACTTGGATAAGGGATGTGGCCTGAAACTAATTAAATGTTGCGCTATACCTATTTCAGTATTAATTTTCATCAGTAAAGTTCACCCCCACATAAAGTCAAAGTTATAGCAAGTTAGCTACATACCTCAAATAAGAATAACTTTCTACTAAGTTAGATAAGTAAAAACCCCTCATTTCCCTATATAAATCGTTAATAGTTAGTAAGAGTACTATTAACAATAATTTTAGTTAGATAACTTTATATACCTATTATTAACTACCTACTTTTACCTACTACTCTAATAGATACTAATAAAGAAGTATCTATAATTATTACTACTGCTACTGCAGTAGTAGTAATACTATTTCTATATAACTATAGGCAGCCTATAGTAGAAAAAGAGGTTATTAACTATAGGAGTACCTTAGCAGTAAGACGATTCTACTAGCAGCTTATATATAGCTTAAAATAACGATTCTTTAGCCTCTTTTAACTTAGTAAACAGCAGTTTTAAGTACTAATAAGATAGCTTCTAAAAAACATATCTCTATAGCTATTAAAGTATCTTCTTACTAAGCAGAAAGTGCTTATTAGTCTATTTTTATTAGTAAGCAGCAGCACTTAATAGACAGCTAGTTATCTATTTAAAATCAGCTAGTTAACAGTATTAGTAGTTTAGAATAAGGTTCTTATATACCTTATTAAGCTTTACACTACCTACGTTAGAGCGCCTAAGGAAGACAAGCTTTTGCCTAAGATTAAGGGTAATAAGAAGTTAGGTAAATACTTTACTAGATATATTAGAGCTATTAATAGTATACTTATATCTACCTATATACCTAAAAGAGATTAATAAAATACATAGAGAAGTTATAAGGGAGGTATATCCTAGAATGTTTTTTCTACTATACGTTTTAATAGAGGATTTTCTTTTATTCTAGCTAGTGCTAAAGGTTCTATTCATAATACTAACCTAGTTAACTTCACATATAATTAAGGTTTTAAAGTCCCTAAAGATTAATATATACTAGGGGATTTAGCATTTAGTAGAAAATGCAGCCTTATTATTCCTTACCCTAAAACTTAGTATTATCTATAAGATTAGAGGGATATAGAAAGGCTACCTAAGACTGCTAAGGAGTTATATAACCTCTACTATAGTTACCTCTAAGTTATTGTTAAGTAGTTATTTAGCTGTGTTAAAAGGAGGTAGAGGATTATTTACTAAGCTGCTCCTAAGTACTGCTTTAACTTATAGGTTAAGATTATATATATAGTAATAAGCTTATATAACTTTATGCTTATCTATAAAGAAGAAAAGGATAATAGTAATAAAGAAATTAATTAGCTTAATCTAGATATAGTAGGAAGAAGGGTATATAAGCAGTATAGAGGAAGAAGGGTATATAAGCAGTATAGAAATTAAAGTAAGAGAGAGATTTAAGAGTATATAAAAGACATAATATAGAAGGATTAGAAAGAGGTATATAAATAGAGGTATATACTACTGCTTCTTACCCTATAAATACACCTCCCTACTATACGCCTTTTTTAACTTATTACTTAGTAGTAAATTCTAATACCTTACCCTTAATACTACTAGGTTATCCTCCTTTATTACTAACTTATTAGAGATAGCTAGGTATACCTAAGGATCTAGGTTATCCTTAAATCTCACAAGATTAGCTATTACCTTATTAACCTTAGCTTCTTTATATAACAGCCTCTCTCTAGCCTAATAATCCTCCTTTAACTTTACCTCTAATACCTCCTTCCTACTAGTATAAAGTTAGTTACTAAGCTCCTATATAGACTAGCTAACATATACGTTAGCTTTAGCTATAGAAAGAGCCTTCCTCTATAACTTACTACTAACTAAAGTAAAGGGGACTATACCTATAGCTATAGATAACTAGCGTTATTATATATAAGGTAAGGAGCTATAATATACAGTTAGTAACTAGGTTAATAATATAGAAGGCTAATTTTACTATAGATTGTCTATATTAGCGTTATCTATACTGTTATCTCTTACATTATTATCCTCCTCTTCCTTATACAAATAGTGCTTATTACTACTACTCTCCTTATCTAGTAAGTTAGGCTCTAGTCGCTAGGGAATAACTACCTCTACAGCAGACTATATATTATTTCCTTTACCTATAGTTATACTCTAGATCTCTTAATATAGAGCGAGAGGACTAAGGCCCTTATTAAATACCTATTTATGCTGTAGATAGTTAATAAGAAAGTTATCTTATGCCTTATTACTACAGAAGACTTTAGTATTATCTTTATTGTAGGTATTACCTAACTTATAGGTAATAGAGGCCTAAGTATTATATTTCTTCCTCTCTATATTATACTTATTAATTAATATATTATAGGATACTTAATAACTAAACTATTCCTCCTAATTAATTTATACTAATAGCTGTATAAAGGCTAGCTTATAAGTAGCTGCCTTACTAGTATTAAGATCCCTATTGCAATAGAGGATAGTAAGCTCCTCTATAAATTGATTTATTAAATCTATATTCTATAGTGTATAAGGCTTTTTTTATGCCTAGGTAACACTTACGATAGACTGCTGTAATTTAATACTAGGCTAGGTAGCTTCTTTATTAGGCTAGGTAGCCTACCCTCACTTTTACTTCTACTTTAACTACTAAGTCTACTATACGCTTTTAGTAATTAGTTAAGCAGTAATAGTACCCTCTTTATCTATAGCAATACTTTCTTCTTATTGCTAGCTTACTATAATTTAAATTGTTAAGAATAATAATAAGTGAAGGTAAGGGGAAAAAGATAATCCCATAAGGTAGGCAGTAAGGTATAGTATTTCACAGGGATAATAGTAGTACCTAAGGGTATTAGACTTTAACTTAGAGGGATTAATAATTACGTAAGTATAAGTTATCCAAGTAACATTAGATATCCAAGTGTTATCTAAGTTGCCGATCAGGGCCTTGATGGGAGACAAAAACAAAGGGGGATAAATCTTATTAGCTATTACTTATTACACAATCATTATACTTAAGCGCTACGATAGACGACAGCGTGAGAAGAACTGTGGAAGGTATAGATTCTAGGTTCGAGTTACTGCTTGAGATAGGTTACTGCTTAAACCTAAGAGTGTGCGTCTTAGGGAAGATACGGAAGACCTGAACACGGTCTGGCTCGATGGGGTTGGTAATAGCCGCAAAGGTGGCGGGGTTGGTGATGAACATAATGAGTAGAGACTGTGGCCGAAAAGATATAAGATGAACCAAGTTTCTTGGCGGGTAGAAGATGTACTAGAAGCTATAGGGACGCCGATCACAAAGAGTAGCCCGAGGCCCATCTATATATGTTTCCAAAGCGACGAGATGGCCATTCTAAGCATATTAATCTGACTTCAAAACTCAGTCGATAATAAAGCTCTCAAGACCAGATCAAGACCACAGAAACAATGCGACAAGAGACAACATCTCTAAGCAAGTATCCTTAACGAGGCCCCAGGCGTAAGCGACTCGGCCTCCACCGTCTGCAAGGAGGAGCACAAGCGAGCCCAGCCCCCAAGTCCGTCGTCGTCGAATCACCTGGCCAGATAATCCCAAGACTGTGTGACTGACCGTTGTCAATTGCGAATAGTTTATTCACTTCACCATAAGGAGCCTAGAAGCTGTACTATTGATTTCCAGCGCTCAGCTGACTATAGCCCAGTATTTAGGATAGAGAATGTCACAGGCCGGGACCACCAGAAACGATCACATCCCGATTTGTATATATGCTCCACTGTTTGGAGCTGAAAAGTACCATTGTAACAGAGTGCACGCTACGGCACGAATTGGGGACAAAAAAGAACGAAACTTGATGGTAACTTAGCAAGCTACATCTGTTCTATGTAGCTGAAACTTCTCGATCTGGAACAATAATTGTGTGACTATGTTGGATTGCAGCAGAGATATTGCAATCGACACGTCAAACGCCCCCCTCCCCTAGGATCACACGATGGACTCTAGTAATGCAAGGGAGTAGACTAATCCTTTCGGCGTTTCTGACATCGACGAGTGAATCTTTTAGGCCGTCGTTAAGTATCTGTAAGGCAATATGCCCAAGGCAGCAACCAAACCTTGAGATTCGGTGTGCTCGGTTGACGGAGAACGACCCATCCAAGCCAAGGCACACTTGATCTTGTAGTCGAAAAGGATAGGCAGTTTTTGATTTTAGCTGTCTAATGATACTCATAGTGAACAACCACAAACATGTGTTTACGCTAAACTAGATCTTTGGCTTTTCCTCCTTCTCCTTTACGGCCCCTGCCGCCATCTGGAGGTACCCTTCGACGGCAGTATACCACCCTTGCTGTAGCCTGGCCCTTTCATCCACAAGATCAATGGCCAGCGGCATGTATTTCTCCATGAGATCGACATGGCCCTCTTCCTCCTTGGGTGGCACCACTTCCGTCATGTACAGCTGCAGCCAGGCCCACTGCTCAAGGGCACCGCCAGGAAGACCCACCCCGTTATCCTCAGGCTTATCGATCTTAGTCTCAGCCTTCTTGACCACCTTGGGCAGAAGCGCCCCTTGCACCAGCTCCCGACCCTCGTCAAAGTCGGGCACGTCGCCCGTCGTGAGAATAGGCCCCATGTGGAAGAAGGCAGACAGCCGGTCCATGGAGCCTTGCCACGTCCAGTTGGGCAGTACGAGCTCCTTAACGGGCAAGATGCCTAAGTAGGCGTGCACAGGAGAGAAGGGATCGACGAGGGCGTCTAAGACGCAGAGCCGCTCATTAGTGATGTCGTCGTAGTCTTTTGGTGTCACCACGACCTTGCCGTCCTCGTCTGTTGGCTCAATGTAGGACGGCGGCAGCCGGGGATAGTCGTCTGGCGCGATGGGTAGGATGTATTTCCCAGTCTGTGCCGTGGGCTCAGTCGAGGACATTCCAGAGCTTTTGGCCAGCATTAACCTGCAGAGCTTGGCCTGGTACGCTCCAGACTAAAGGGAAAAGTGTGAGTATATCTTGTCCAGCTCAATGGCATCGCCCGGCTTTAGCGAGGGCTTCGTCTTGATGTAGCCCACGAGCCCGTCGAATCCACGCTCCCGATCGCCCACCTTGATGGGGAACCGGTAGAACCTCTTGTCTTGTTTCTCATCTTTCTCAAAGCCAAGCACCTTGACGCCCTTCTTGGCGGTGTTCTCGTACAGTTGCTTGTAAACGACCCCTTCGCCACTCAGAGGGGTTTGCTGAGCTAGGCCGGCAAGCTCCAGGGAACAGCACATGTTGATGAGTGCCAGCGGCTTGCCTATCAAGGCGCTCCAAAACTCCGCATACGCGCTAGGCGCAGCTGTCGTAATTATCGCAAAAGCATAGGCGCCCCAGTATTGTTACTACTAATGCGATATTACTCCCCTTATATATGCTAGGGAGACTTTTTAACACACCCCCTAATTTTGCACTTTTCAGACCATAAGTGCAGAAATAAAGAAGATATATCCCGCCCATATCCTGCCTAACCGTAGATATTTTAGCTTCACATAGCAGGAATCAAACCTGCAACCACAAGCACAGCTAGTGTGGGTTACGAAACGCAGAGCCACTACGTAATCAGACTGTTAATTGTCGTATTTAATGTAGTGCAATTGATGTGTATTGACTTGTGTGTGTAGGAGGAAGGAAAACCCTGAAACTAACCCCTGTGTTTTCCTCCCTAGTCAATATGCAGCTGACATGGAAAGTTCCGATAATGGGTGGGGAAATCCATCCAATCAATCCACCCGACATTACCCGAGGGACTCAACGCATTCCAAGTTGGTCTCCACCTTCCTATGTCACATGTGTAACTCAGGGCCACCACTTTTGACAGCAGCCGTCCCCGTGCGCGTCGTCGCCGCGTTGACCATGGCGATGAACCCCAGTAGGTATGAGGCAGAGCCTCCCAGGTACTCGACCAGGCGTGCGAGCTGCTTGGCTGCCACGCCCCCGTCTTCGTCACCACCTCGCTTGTCAGAGTCGTCAGGCTCCTTAAACAGCAGCCACGCATCCGAGAGCTAGGCGCCGCTAGGCCCGCCAAGCCAGACTTCGCAGTAGAAGGCACCAGACGGGAGGAAGAACTACAGGCCGTGGTTAGCATAGTTAACGACCACCCAGCCCTAGATAGGCTGGTCCCAGTCGTTGGCAGCGCGCCAGAACAGCATGCCGGACCTCGGCAGCTTCTTCCAATCCCACACACTTAATACATGGTTTACACCTATAGTTTTCATTATTAGTCTACTACCCACTTCTATCACAATTAGATAAAAGAGTATACTTTCTTAGTATGGTAGCGAAGTTAAAAGAAACTAATAACTACAATAGATACTAAAACTATATCAATCTAATTCTTTCTCTACCACCCGAACTCTTCTAGAATTTTATCGAGTTCTTCTGCTAATTCGACTCCAGTCTTACTATCTAAGTCTTGATCTAATTCTTCTGTTAATTGGCCTCCAGTCTTACTATCCAAGGCTTTATCTAATTCTTCTGCCAATTGGCCTCCAGTCTCACTATCTAAGTCTCTATCTAATTCTTCTGCCAATTGGCCTCCAGTCTCACCATCCAAGTCTCTATCTAATTCTTCTGCTAATTGGCCTCTTGTCTTACTATCCAAGTCTTCTAAACTACTACTCTCAAGTATTTTAGGGTTACTTTGTACTCCTCCACTTATTTTTCTTCTCTTTGCAGCCTTACTCTCAATGCTACTAGAACCCCGATTTAGGTTATTCCTACCTGTATGTAACCTGAAATCTGTGATTTTCTTCCTAGCCTCTATAAGGCTAAAAACTAACTCTTCAAAGACAACAAATCCGTCTTGAACCTGATTTAAGTCTACTGGGCCATTGCTGCAGAATGGAAGTAATGCTTTTCGACCCTTAGAATTCATTATAAGGTTTGAATAGCATTTCTGGGGTGTTTCGCAATCTAACACGGAGGTCTTTCGTTTCCGTTGGCTTTCGCCGGGTTTTGCGCAAATAAATCTCCTTTTAGTGTTTTCGGCTTCGCAATTTCCACTAGCGAATTCAGCTCTTGGATCACCGAATAACGCCCTACAAAATTCGTTAAGTTGATTTATTATATGTTTGTTGCTGTCGACGACAAGTACTTCGCTGGTTTCGATATGTCCTTGACTGATTTCGTCATGCTCCTGGCTGGTTTTGCGACCTCGCTTTACATACTGATTGGAGTGGCTATAAGGTAAGTTGATATTGCTGTATATAGTGCTGTCGTAATGTATACTAGGCTGAGACTTTTTAACTTGAGGGGCTAGGGAATATAAGCCTATAACTAACAGCCCTAACCAAAGGCATGATAATTTACTAAAGAACATGATAAGAAAGGTAGTAAGGGTTAAAAGAAAGAATTAAGATGTAAGTAGAGAGATTTACTACATAATAATATTTTATGAGAGGTTAAGAGAAAGATAATAGCTACTATTTATTCTTAAAAGCTTTTAGTAGGAGAGAGATGCTAGTGTATAGGTAGAGATTCTATAGATACGTTATCTAGGGCTGCATATAGCTATTAAGTTATAGAAATAGCTAATTTCATGTTATAGCTAGCCCTATTAAGCCTGCCTAGGCCCCTTCGGCCTGCCCGGTCCCCTTCGGTCTGCCCGGTCCCCTTCGGCCTGCCCGGTCCCCTTCGGTCTGCCCGGTCCCCTTCGGTCTACCCGGTCCCCTTCAGCCTGCCTAAGTATATATGTTTTAATAGAGGTAGGCGCATAGAGAGTACTACGCTAGGGATTAAGGTTATATATTAATTATATATATTATATATAAGTTTTAACTATTATATTATACCTAGGCTGCTTAGTAGGCCCTTTAGAACCCCTTTTCTAAGTACCTAAGGCCTTCTGCAAGCTTATTACCTAGGGCCTAAACCTGTGACAATTACTTCTGTATTCGCCTAAGCTGTTGAAATTGAGGTATCCGCATAGAGGGCGCTGCGCCTGAAGGGCGCTGCGGAGGTGCCTGGAGGTCAGTTATATTTAGTCTGGTGCGGCCTGACTGCTTAGGTAAATATAGGAGTAATTGTTACAGGCTTAGACCTAGGCAACAGGCTTTTCTAGTAGCCTTAGGTACCTAAGAAAGGGGTTCTAAAAGGCTTACTAAGCAGCCTAGCTATACTATAATAGTTACATATATAACACACTTAATATATATATAATTAATATATAACCTTAATCCCTATTACTTTTAATAATTAAGAGTCTTATATACCTAGAAATTAACTATAATAAGCTTAGTAAAGTAATTCCTATAAGCTTAATTTAAGTAAGATATCTAATAACGCAAAAATTACCCTAAAAACCTCCTCTAACTAAGAAGTCTAGTTTAAATAACTCTAGGTAAAGGCCTAAGCCTATAACCTATAGGAAGCAATTAACCTATTAAAAAGCAAGTCTTACGCTTACTGTAAGACTATTGTAAGCCTTACTAAGCAACTAAAGCGCCTTAAGCCTCACAATTACCCTAAGTAATAGGCTACACGCTTAGAATTAGCTCTACTAACTGCCTAAGGTAAAGGGGTATATACTGCAATCTCTCTACTGCTAGCTGCTAGCCTAGGAATGCTAGCCCTAGCTAATATACCTAAAAGCATATATACTAGAGATATTAATAAGCTCTTAGTAAGTAGCCTCCTATATTATAAGGAGTAATAAAATAAGTATACTAAAGTACTTAAGGAGTATAATATATATATATAAAAGTATGCCTTACTATAGGACTAGTTTAGAGAGACTATAAGCCTTAAGCTCTTAAAGTACTGCTATAAGCCTAAAAAAGACCTTAACAAATAGGTAAAAGCACTTAAGATCTAGTCTTCTAAAGGCCTTAGAGAAAGGTAAATTAAAGTTTAAGTAGTATATAATAAAGTTATTAAAGAGGCTACTAACAAAGGCCTTTTAACTATAAAAGACATTAAGAAGTAGCTCTATATATAAGAAGCAGCTCTCTTTAATACTTAAGCTAACAGTATCCCTTATATAGAGTACTTATAGTCCTAGTTTAATAACCTTATAAAAGCACTTTTACTAAGCTACCTTTCTCTATAAGTATTTACCTACCTTTAACACTAATAAGACACTACTAAGAATAGAGATCTCCTAATCTCTAAGGTAATAAAAGACTTATATAGGGCACTAGACCTTATAAAAAACACCCCTAGCAAGCAAAGGGCTAGATGCAGAGCCTTTAGCCTAACTAATATAGGAAACAACAATAATAATAATAACTGTAATTATAATACAGGCTGCAGCTAAGGCTGTAGGTATAGAGGCTGCTAGCAGACATAATTATATAAGCTAAGTATAACCTATAAGCAATCTACTATATTATTAACTAAAGTAATAGTTACCTTGTATAAGCAAAGCATACTTCCTAAGCGTAAGAGGTCTAGTATAAGTGCAGTAGAGATACTGTCTCTAAAGCGCTCTAGCTACTAGTTATACTAGGGTAAAGGCTACTATATAGCTAGCTACTAGTATACCCTACTATATAGGCTTCTAGAAGGGTGCTACCTTAATACTATACTTAAGAAGATAATTAATATATATATTAAACATAAGCCTAAGCTTATAGAGTAATTATAGAAAATACAGGCTAATAAAACTAAGAATAACTAACTGTATAGTAGATAGTGAGGGTATATTAAACTAGTATCTTTTTACACTACTAAAAGTAGGTATTACCTTATAGGGTTAGTAATACTTAATTTAGGCTTAACTATCTATATATTTAATAGTACTACTTAGTTTAAGACACTAAGAGTAGCCTCTATTAGTGATTTCCTTTAGGCTAGCTTATAGTAATTACCTATTAACTTATATAGTATAGTAGAGATTAAGCTTTATAGGTATAGAGGTAGCATTATAAAGCTTACCTTATATAACATTACCCTTTACCCTAGGCTTACTATAAACCTAGTAGCCTTTTAGAAGCTATGCTAGCGTAGCCTTTAGTAGGATACTAGCCCTAGTAACAATTGCTTTTATTAGGTAGATTAGTCCTTTATAGCCTACCTTAATAAGATTTACTACTAATAGGTCCTTAACTATAGGCCTTTTAAGGAGGAGGCTGCTTTAGCTATAATAGTACTGCTTCCTACTACAAGCGTAGACAAAGCACCCCTACTGCGCAGGAGAAATTAATATATAACAGCTATATATAGGAAGCCTATTATAGGTAACCTTATAACTTAACACTAGAGACTTAGGTACCTAGGCCCTAAGACGCTTAAGTGTATTATAAACATAGCTTATAGAGTATATCTTAAGAGCGCTAAGGGTCTACCTATACACTTAATTAACTGTAAGGCCTATATAAAGTTAAAAGCCTACTACCTTCCTAAGCAAGCCCTATAAGAATTAGCTTCTCTAGCTAAACTAAGTAACTAATTTATAGTTAATTTTCATAATCTTAAAGTTAGTTATATAAGGTATATATCTTATATAGTTATTTCTAACTATAGTATAGGTTATATATAGGACTTTTACCTATACTAAAGGACTACTAAAGTACTACTAACTATACTTATAGACTTCTTAACCTTCTTAGAAGTCTATTATAACTACTAGGTTAAAAGCTTAAAGACTAATAGTAAGCTTATATACTACCCTAATATTATTACTGTACTTAAAGTATATAGGATTTAGCTTAAGGCTAGTCTACTAAATATATAAGCCTAGAATAGTACTACTAATTGTATTACTGCAGTTATTAAACAAAAGGTATATAGTATAGTAATTAATGCTTACCTACTAGACATCCTCTAGCTAGAAGTATATATAGCGTCTACCTACCTTTATAACTACACGCTATAAGCCTTATAAGGCTAGAAAACCCTATACTAACTATAGTATAAATATTTCTAGGGAGATAATAAAGCGCTTTATATATACCTAGACCTCTCTTACTTACATATATACAGTTATAAAGCATATACGCTTACAGTAGACACCTAGCTTTATAGAAATTAATGTCAGCACCTAGCTCTATAAGCCTAGATTAGTTTTCTTATAGGCTATACCTCTAGTAACTCCTATTATATATAGAGTCTAACCTATAGTAAAGTCTTTACTATATAAGATATTATTTTTAATAAAAAGAGAACCTTTAACAGTAATATTATAAAATTAACTAATAACATACATAAATCTACCCTATAGGAAATAGCTACTATAATTAAGCGTCTTATATACTAAGAAGAAGATAAACATACCTTTACGTATACTACAGACAAAGAAGCAGATAAGATTAAAGAACATACTAAGTATACTAAAGGGGCAGAAGCTACCCTTTACAACCGTAAACCTTAAGGGGTAAAAGGCCTAGCCCTTCACAGTTATAAAGCAACAGGCACGCCTACTAGCCTCTACAGCTGTAAAGACCTACCCCCACACACTAAAGCACAATTCACCTTAATAACGCCACTAGCAACACTACTACTAAAGGCTACCTTCTTCACTACACTTATAGCTACACTAGGTATAAAGGAGCAAGAGCAATCTTAGCTACTAAAAGAACTTAAGAATACACTAATACCTATAAGAAGGCTGCTCTAAGAGTCATTTAAGGCTACATTTCTTATAGGCTATACATACTATAAACCTAAGGCTACATAAGAATAACTAAATAGTACTTATACCTTAATAGTATAGACTAATTACCTATTTCTATAGGTAAGTATAGATCTATAGTATATATAACTATTAGATCTAAAAGTATACTTAGGCTAAGGCTTAAATAAGGCTAGTGTATAGCCCTATATAGGCTAAGGGGGAGTAGGCTAGGAATAGGCTTATAAGGCACACAGTACTATAGGTACCTACTAGAAGTAACTACCTCCCCTTCTAACATTACACAGTTAGCTAGTAAACTACCCCTTTAGAAATAAATTCTTAGAGGCTAAACAAAGCTACCTCTACAGCTATAAAACATTAAAGTTATAGAGGGAGGTTTCTAAGCGCTCTACTAGCAACAATTGGATTCTTAAATTATTGCAGGCTAGGAGCGTAGGGATAGGACTCTTATAGAGAGAAGTGCTTAACTACCTAAGAACTATAGTAGTAGCCTAGCCTGTATATATATACAGTAAAGGGCGCTTACTAAGGCTATTAGTAAGCATACTGTATACCTTAGCTATAGTTATACTAGCTATAGTAGCTACTATAGGTAGTTCCTATAATACACCCCCCTAGTTATAACGCTATTTATAACTAGACTATATATAAGTACCTATATAGATAGTTATAAATAAAAAGCCTTTTAAAGAGCTCTTTATAACTATAATTATAATTATAATACAAAAGAAACAGTATAGGAATCTAAGTATAATTACCTTTACCTAGTGTCTTTACCCTTAAAACCCTTTATTATAAATAAGTTAGTATTCTTACTATTCTTATAGTTTTTTAGTGCGTTATTTTAGTGTTAATTTTATCTAAAAGTTATAAGGCTGCTAGGCTATTAGCCTAGAGGTAGCTATACTTATTAAAATACTTATTAAGGCTATATAGGTTATTTCATTTTTCCTTCTTTTCTTTAACCTACTTAAGAGTTATTTTTATAAGTTATTTAAATAAATTAACCTATGTATAATTAAATTCCTATACTAATAATAGTAAATAATAGTATATAAATATAAATATATATATATAAATATATAATAGCGCTATTAAAGAACTAGCGCTACACCTATAAGGGCGCTACTACCTATACTACTAATAAGGCTATAGCTATAGAGGCTACTAAGATTACTACTACTACTAGTAGCCCTATTATCCCCTATAGTAACTCCCTAAACCCTCTAGTAGAGGAGGGGTTTAAAGGATCCTCTTTTAAGGGGTTCTCTAACCCTTCCTCTCTATTAAGGCAGTTACTAAAGGCTATATACATAGCTAAAGTTAAGTAGCTATATAAGTAGCTATAGAGGCTAAGGCTAAGTACTAGGCTAAGTTTAATATATATATAAAGGTATATTATAATAAAATTCTAGGTAAGTTATCTATAGAGTAAGTATTAGAATTACTATACTAATAGTATATATAGCTAAGTAGAAGAAGATAGTTAGCCCCTAAGCTATACCTAAGAAGGTAGCTACCTCCCTAGCTAAGAAGAATACTAAGGCTAGTATAGCCTTATCTATACCTACTAAGAAGGGTAAAGGTAAGGCTGCTATAGTAGATAAGAAGGAGGAGGAGGAGCTTAGAGCTCTAAATCCTTTCCTATACCTAGCTTACCTCTACTCTATAGTCTTAGGCAAGAGGGATAAGGTATACTATATATACTCTACTACTATAGAGGAGGCTACCTAAGTAAAGGGTAAATACTTTAAGTATACTACTACTAGTTATACTTATATAGAGGGATTTAAGTTAGCTTTAGTACTTATACTAAAGCTCTTAGACCTCCTAGTAAGTAAGGCTACTAGTAAGGTAGTCTAAACTTTAGTAAGTTACTATTATATACTTACTATATATTAGATTAATATTAATAAGATATATAGCTCCTTAGCTATACCTATAGTAATATTTATAATACCCTAAAGGCTGCTAGTATAGAGGGGGAGGAGAAGGAGGAGGCTATACTAAAGGGATTAATTCCCTTTAGCCTCTAGCCTACTTTAAGCCTAACTCTAGGTCCTTTATAACTAGGTAGTAATAGTAATACTTTAGTATGCCTTACTATACTAGTTACTAAGAGCTATACAGTTTTTAACTCTATTAAGGAGGAGATTATAGCTCTATATTAGCGCTAATAGGTAAATATACTCCTATACCCTTATAAGTAGTTAGTCTTTTCTTTTAGTAGCCCTTTAGGGTAGAATATCTTTAGCGTTAGGGCCTTTAGGCTAGGAATCTTTTTAGTATATACCCTCTAGGGTAGGAATAACTTTACTATACACCTAGATAAGTAGGAATAGTTTTAGTACCTAGTTAGGCTAAGCTTTAGCCCTAAATTAATTATTATTTTCTCCTTTACTTTAATTCTTCTTAGTAATTAGTATATATACATTAGATAGGTTTAGTCATACTCTAAAGGTTAGAAACTTCTTATAAGTAAGGTTCTTAGTAAGTCTATCTACTAGTATATCCTTTATAGTAATATATTTAACCTTAAGGCAGCTAGTAGTATGTTTCTAATAAAGCTATATATTCTAGATATCTATATAATAAAGGTATATTATAACCTTTTTGTTAGCTATAATAATAAGTCTAATAGTCTATTTATTATTATAGAGGGTAGTATAAGGCTGCTTAGGGTTAAATATAAGCTTATAGAAGAGCCTATAGAGTACTATTACTTTCTTAGCAGTCTCTTAAAGGCTAAGGAGCTTTACTTTAGTTATTAAGGTTATTATAGTTAGCTATAATAATACTTTCTACTAGATAGGACTATTAAAGAGAATTATAATAAAGCCTTAGGATAATCTAAAAGTTAATTTATTGTTAGTAAAAGAGGTATTACTAGCTGTAATTATAGCTAGTAGTTATAGTATCTACTTACCCCCCTAGCTTCTAAAGGTTAGGGTAAGGTAGTAAGGTCTATAAAGGTACTAGATAGTCTAATTAATTATATAATAGTACCTAGGACTAGGGTTTATAAGGTGCCTTAAAAGCAAGCTAACTATAAAGGCAGTATCTAGTTATATAAGGATACTAATGTATAGGATAGAACTAACTTTCTCCTAGAAAATCTTAATCTTAATAGTAGTAGCCTAGCCTTTATAAGCTACTAGCATACCTATAGGTAAGGGTATAATAGAGTAGATATTATCTATAAGCTTAAACTTCTTTACTATATTCTTAATATATATATTATAGATAAGGTAGATTTACCTTATAGCTTAGTCTTATATAATCCTTACCCTAAGGTAGTACTTAGCTAGTCCTTTATCCTTAAGCTTATAAGCTACCTTAATACTATTAATAATAGTGTTTATATAGGTAATATAGTTATAGTAAAATATTATAAGAATATTATCTATATAGAAGATAATAATAATCTAGTATTCTAGATCCTAGTATAAATATAGGTCCTCTACTGCTAGGCTAAGCCTAAGGCTCTTAAGTATAGTAGAGAAGGCAGTATACTAGAGTTTAGGCGTATCCTAAAGCCTATATAGGTCTCTATATAGTTTAATAACCTTACCTATAATTTTAAACCTATATAGGAGCTTGCAGATAATTAGTAGGTTATAAGGATTAAGAATTACATTAAGAAAAGCATTAATAACATTAAATTATAATATCTTAAGGTTAAATTATACTGCTAGAGTAACAGTAAGTTAGAATGTCTTTACTACTAGGATAGCTATATAGGTATTATAAATTATAGTACCTTACATATTACTACAGACAATAACCCTAGCCTTATAGCGCTTAAGTAAGTTATTTTAATTAAACTTATATATAAACACCTACTTTAATAGTAGTAGTTATAAGTATATAAGAATTTAGTTAATAACCTTTTATATACCTATATCTACCCTTCTAGGCTATACATTATATAAACGTATTTTATTTCTAGGATTTAGTAATAGGTATTAAGTATAACAATTGCATTAAGTTTCTAACTAATAAGCTTCTAATAACATCTCTACTTCTATCCCTTAATTATACTACACCTACTAGATAGCGTAGATTACTGCCTGCAGCTAGCCTAAGTACTCCTTTATATCTATAATCATTTCCCTATCCCTCTACTTCTAGGCTATCCTACTAACAAAGCAGGAGAGCCTCTACTGCAGGGCCTGCCTTATCTTAATAATTTAATCTGCATTAGCTGCTAGGCCGTTAAGAAGGAGAATTGCTAGCCTAACGCTTACTATATTAATTACTATGTGATCGTTTATGCAGGCGTTAATAGTAATAATGCTGTATATTAATTAACCTCTATATTATTTAATAATAGCATGCATTTAAGCTACTATAAACTGCTCTATAACCTCTAAGGGGTTATAGTTAGGAGGGGGGACTATATTAAAGAGATTACTTTAGTTAATTAAAGTTATAGTTAAGGTATATAGTATTTAACTTAGTTGCTTTAGTTTTTATATAGGATTTATCTAGATTGCAGGCTTTATAGGTTATAGGTATAGTTAATAGGAGAATCCTAGATTCTATTATTACTAACTCTATAAACCTAAAAAGTCTACTCCTTAAGGTTTAACTTTAATAGTTTAGAGTTCTTACTATAGACCTTAAAGGTATAGACCTTAATAGTAAAGGTATTTCTAGTAAGTTAATTTAGCATTAAGTAAAGACTACACTAATCCTATAGTACAGTATGTTTTAAAACAAGCTACTATACTAAGTTATTAGCATAAGAATAGGGTATAGTGCTTATATTAGGCTATTCACTGCTGGTTTTTTTTTTCTTTTTTATATTATGTAACTAATCTTAACTACTAGATCTAATAGGTTCTACGCTAGTTAAATCAGCGTTCTTTAACATACCTATATCTATTAGCTTCTTAATTTCTTAGTATACAGCATTAATAAATAGCTTATATAAACTTAGTAGGAGCTTAAGAAGCTCTCTCTAGCTTATAGGGATAGGTAGAAGGTTATTAGTAGGCTATACTACCTTAGTCTTAGTTTTAGATAGTGCTTTCTAGCTAACTTAGTTATATTATACTACTGCCTATAGCACCTTATATAGTATATAATAGGTAAGATTATCTTTCTAGTCTACCTCTTCATTAGAGAGGTAGGTCTAAATAAAATCTATATTAAAATGCTTCTTAAGATTAGTGTATTCTATCCTAAGGTATATAATAGAGTTATATAGGGTTATATAGTGTTAGGATAGTTATTATATATATATACTTTACCTAGTAGGCGCTCTATAGTCCCTTACAGGCCCTCTCTATTATTATTCTAGTAGTGTCTATATATTTAACACTACCTCTAGTCTGCTTAGTCTTTTATTATTATAGTCTAAGTACTTAGCTCCTTTACTGCTAGGGATAGTATCTAAGTTAGTAGTATCTATAGTTATGGCTAGTATAGTAGTATCTATACTCTTAGTCTCTATTTTAATAGTAGTCCCTCCTATAACTACTAGTATGCTTTTAGGGTTAGGGGTTTACTTAGGCGTTATAAGTCCTATACCCTCTATAAGGGCTATCCTAAGCGTCTTAACGTCTTTTAATATAGGGACTAGTAAATATATTAGTACTAGTTATTTAAGATACTCTATATAGGTAAGAAAGTTACTCTCCTTAATATCTAAAGCTCTTATAAACTTAAGGATAATGCTTATAATACTTATAAGCTCTATAATGTTATCTATAACTAAGTAGGCTATATTAATAAGGATTACCTCTACTGTATCTACCTTTAAGTAGAATTTTATCTTATTAAAAGTAACGTTATATATAATTATAACCTACTTAAGTATAGGAATCTAGATCCTATATAGGTTATAGGTGTTAGCTATATACCTAACTAGGTATTTAATATACCTATATAGGAAGACTTTATAATACCTTTATCCTATACTTCTCTCCTTCTCCTTAGAGAGTAGGTAAGCTCTATAGCTATAAATATAGATACCTCCTTAGTATAGGTATAGGTTATAAGTTATCCTATAGATAAACTTAGGCGCTTACTATCTAAAGTACTACTAGTACTACTCTTCTTCTACCTAGTTAGCTAACTTCTATACAGTATACTAGCAGGGGCTAATATTAAAGATAAAGATTCCTATAAGTATATACTTATCCTATAGGCTTTCTAGGAGTCCTACTATATTATATATCTTAACGCCTCTAAGGATAACCTTAAGTCCTACCTACTTACTACTACCTATAAGCTCTTTAGTGTTTAGTAGTAGAAGCTCTAGGTTAATACCTTTATCCTTTACTTACTATTTAAATTTAGTCTTACCTATAATAGTAAGAACTACTTACTCATTATCTATATAGATCTTATAGATTATAAGGCTATATTAGTATTACACCTAGATCTTAAATATATATAGTACTTAGAAAACTTCCTCTATTAACTTATTCTTAAGTAGGAAACTAAATAGGTATCTAGAATACTTATCTTTAATATTAAGTAGCTAGGAATAGCTATTAAAAGAGGGTAGGAAGTTAAATAAGTCCTAGAAAATACAATAGTATAGTTTTATTACCTAGTCCTCTAAGGGCGTCTTAGAAATAACTTAGTATATATATATAATAGTATAGTGCTTATACTTAACCCTTAAGGGTCCTTTAATCTTTACCCCCTAAGCGCTTTACACTAGGTACTATAGGGCTTTAGGCCTTAGATAGCCTACTTATAGGTACTAGAGTATAGTATTATTATTCCTAAGCTTAGAAGCTATCTAGTAGTTACTATACTAGTATAGTAAGGTATTAAATTAGGTTATTATTATAAGTCCTACTATACTTACTAGTAAAAGGTAGTCTAGAGAGTAAATAGAAATAGGCTTATATTTAAGGAAGGTAAGGTTCTTCTTTCTAAGTATCTAGGTAAGTATAATGCTGTTACTAAGCTTACTATAGTAGAGGGTAGTATCTAGACTACAGTACTAGATACCTTACTCTATAAGGCTAGCCTTAGAGATAATATTAATATAAAATCCCTTAACTACTATAATATTAGTAAGCTTAAGATACTTAGTATTATAGCCCTTACTCCTATAAATTATATTCTTAATAATCCTTTTACCTATACCTAAGATATAAATATAGGTTATACCTACCTCTATAAACTTACCCTTAGTGTAAGGCTAGTAGGAACCTAGAACTAAGAGGTTGTTATTATTTACTAAGTAGTAACTACTATAGCTATTAAATATAGTGCTATTTAATAGGGTGTAAGGCTATCTAAATAGGGTTAAGAAGATAGCTAGGAATCTAAGGGGCTTAGCTTCTAGCTCTTAGTTACTAAAGATAGTAACTATAACAATATAGCTAGGAAACTAAGGCTTAAAGTCCTTATTATTATTATCCTTATTAGAATCCTTATCTCCTCTACCTCTACCTCTATAGCTACTTTAGCCTTAGTATAGCTTACTATAGTTAGTATTACTATTAAGCTAGCTAAGTTCTTAGTATTTTCTATAAAGGTAGTTAAAAGTAGAGGATATAACTTAGTCTTTAATGTATATTACTTCCTTATTTATAAGCTCCTTAACTAACTTAGATTTACCTATAAGTACTATTTATATATACCTATACTCCTATAGGGTCTAGTAATAATCTTTTCTATACAGATACTCTTTAGAACCTAAGTCTCTATAGTCTAGGCTGTCTAAACAGCTACTAAGCATAGCAAAAAGGCCTAAGCCCTAGCTACTACTCTTAAACAGTATATCTTCCTAGTATAATACACTAAAAATCTAGCTATACTCCTCTATAGATAGGATAAGGTAACTAAGACTCTTATTTATAATTAGCTTATAAAGACTCTATATAGCCTATAAGGGTATAAGGTATATACTAATAGCTTATAAAAAGGTTTTAGTAGATAAAATACCTTTAACCTTAGGGATATTATATATATAAGCTTAGCTATAGGCTTAGTACTAGTTAGAATACTAAGCTATAGGGGCTATATTACCTCTTACTACTCTAGAAAGTATATTTAGGTACTCTTTATAGATAGTAGAAAGGGTTATAGAGTTTATAAGCGCTAGGTTCTTATATAGTATATATGTAAGGGCCTAGATTATAGTTATATTATCCTAAAGCTGCTGTATTTAGGCGTTAGTAAGCTCTTATATATTAATAGTATAGAAGATAAATAATTTAATAGCTCTATAACTTACTATAATAGTTAATTAATTCTAGCTTCTACTTATATAGTCTTAGATAAGTTATTTATAATTATCTTTAATATTATTAAATATAATAGAGGTAGGCTTCTTAAGTATATCTAGGTATAGTTACTAGTTAGAATTAGATTGCAGCTTATAGGTCTAGGTAGGATTCTCTTTTTCCTATACAGTAAGTTACTTATAGTAGTTAGCTTAGCGCTTAACCTTAAGCTTAGTAATAAGCTTAGAGGAGTCTAGTCTTTAGAGAGGCTTTATATTATCCTATATAATATCCTTACTATCTAGATTAATAAGCTCCTAGATATAGGCTGTCTTTATATAGACCTAGAGGCTAATAAACTATATAGGCTAGTTAGAATAGCTGTTAAGGTATTACCTATTATTATATATAAGGGTTTAGGTAAGTGTATTTATAATTTATAGTTAGTATAGTTATAGAAAGGTAAAAGGTATAAAGGTAGAAGAGTTATAAAGATACTCTTATTTACTCCTATACCTAGAGGTAGTAGGGGTCTAGTAAAGAGCTAGGCTTATAACTGTTACAGGCTAGGAGTATAGGGATAGGACTCTTATAGAGAGAAGTACTTAACTACCTAAGAACTATAGTAGTAGCCTAGCCTATATATATATATAGCGAAGGGTGCTTACTAAGGCTATTAGTAAGCATACTATATACCTTAGCTATAGTTATACTAGCTACAGTAGCTGCTATAGGTAGTTCCTACAACATAAATATATTTAGGTATATACCTATAAGCTTAATAAGTATAAACGCCTTATAAAGATAAAAGTAAAGCTTATAATATATAATAACTAATAAGTAAAAGATATATAAGATATATATACTATAGTACTAGTAGGTATATTATTCTATATACTAATAGCCTTAGCTACCTAGTTTAATTTAAACCTACTCTAATATAATATAGTAAATACATTTATCTATACTAATATTAATAAGGAGATTTATATAGAGCTTCCCCTAGGCTACTGTAAGAAAGTGTAAGGATATAGGTAGTGTGCTACATCTGTTAATAGACAATTCAGCTATACAGCTAAAAGATCTACTAGTTTAGGTACTTTATACCTAGACTGTACTATATATATCCTTAAGAAGGGTGCGCCTAATTAGTAATACGTTGCTGACTGTAGCTAACTCCTTACAATTACCCCCCCTCCTAATGCGACGCGTCCTGAGTTGCGCTTAGGCCTACATCCACTAGAGGGTAGCTGACATGCAAACCCTGAAGGCCCTAGGCGTCTAGCACCTAGCTGCACCTGCTAGGCATTGCCTCTTGCAATCTAGTCCCTCTAAGCCTAACGTAAGCTGCACTTGTGTTGCTAAGCTGGCGCTGGCCTAACTCTGAAGGCGCTAACTAACTAGCTGACTTATAGCCTGCACCTATAACGTGACGCAACCCTGGATCGAACACTTAACCTCAATTACTTAGCTAGAAGACCTAATGAAGTACCTAAACAATTGTAAGGATGTAGGTAGTATGCTATATCTATTAATAGACAATTCAGCTATACAGCTAAAAGATCTACTAGTTCAGGCACTTTATGCCTAGACTACACTACATATATCCTTAAGAAGGGTGCGCCTAATTAGCAACACGTTGCTGACTATAGCTAACTCCTTATAGAAAGGCGTTATTATACGCTTATAGAAAGCCCTCTATAGGTTACGCTAATCTCCCCTACTATAGTAAAAGCACTTTAAGAAAAGCCTAATTAAATAAGGATTTAAATATATTACTAGAGAAGATTACTACTAGTAAAAGGATAAGGTAACCTTCTTCTTCTACATTAATAACTATATATTAGTATACCTAGATAGCTATAAGCCTATAGCAATACATAAGATAGGCGCCCTCTAGGAGAAATACTACCTTAAAGGAGGCTAGAAGCTCTAATAGTTCCTAAGCCTTAAGATCTTATATAATTAGAAAACATACTACCTTTAGCTCTTATAGGCTGTATATATAGAGAAGGCTATAAAGCTACTTCATATATATACAGACTTGTTAGAAGATAAAGCCTATAAGTATATACCTATAGTAAAGGCTAAGCTACTCCTATATATAGGAAACCTATACCTAGGTAATATAACCCTATACTAATAGAAGGTTAGTATAATCCTTTATACTACTATAATAATATATCTAGATATCGCTTTTATAGCTAGTAGGCTTATAAGATTTAATTAGAACCTAGGTAACGCCTACTAGAAAGCAGTAAACTATATATTATAATACCTTTATAAGATATAATACCTTTACCTTTACTATAGCGCTAAGCCTAGTAGTATAGATAACATACTTAAGGTAGCGTCTAATATAAGCTTTATAGATAACTTAGTTAATTAGAAGAGCTTATAGGCCTTTATAATAAAGCTTTTTAGAGGTATAGTTACTTAGCATGCTAACAAGCAGGATATAGTTACTACTTTAACTACTAAAGCTAAGCTTCTAGCCCTCTTACAAGCTACTAAGGAAGCTATTTTTATAAGCTAATTAATTATATAACTTTAAGTTTAATTACCTTTTAGAAAGGTATATACAGCAACATATACTATAGGTATAACTTAGTAGCTCCTAAAAATAAGGATTTAGTATAATAATATCTAGATAGTTAGCCTAGTAATAAAGGAGCTCTTAAAGCTCTAAATAAAGCTATACTATATTAATATTTATACTTACTAGTTATATTAAGAAGTTACTAACAGATATATTAACGTCTTATATACACTATTAGCTAAGCTTATAGTAAACAGTCTTATAAAAGCTTTTAATAGCCTAAAGCATAAGACTTTCCTTTAGTAGCTTAATATAACTAAAAAGAAGGAGGTTCTTAAGCGTAATTATAAGAAGGAGCTTACTAAGGATAAAGTATACCTAGAAGCGTTAATAGTAAAGGATAATATATAGGCTATAGAGGAGACTTATAATCTCCTATATACCTAAGTACCCTATATATACTTATAAAGGTAAGAAATAATATTTACAGCATGTAGGCGCTCTACCTATTATAATAATAGATTATAAGGGCTAGTAAGAAGCCCTTCCCTTAAGGGGTATATTAAAATTAAGGTATATATATAGAGGGCGCTATACCTAAAAGGCACTACAGAGGTACCTAGAGGTTAGTTATATTCAGTCTAGTGCAGCCTAACTGCTTAGGTAAATACAGGAGTAATTATCACAGGCTTAGACCTAGGTAATAGGCTTTTCTAGTAGCCTTAGGCACCTACGAAAGGGGTTCCAAAAGGCTTACTAAGCAGCCTAGCCATGCCATAATAGTTACACACATAACACACTCAATATACACACAATTAACGCATAACCTTGATCCCCATCACTTTTGACATAAGCAGTTGGGCTGCGCCGGACCGATTATAACCGACCTCCAGGCACCTCAGCGGCGCCTATCGGGCGCAGCGCCCTCTGTGCGCATACCTCGATTTCAACAGTACCTACTACTAAATCAAGCGAGCTACACACACACACACAAAAGGCGCAGTGCTTAAGCACACTACATACCCTTTTCCTTTCCTTTCCTCCTTATTTTAGATTATCAGTAGTCAAGTTACTAATTACCTAAATAAGGCCTTACCTAGCCCTTCACAGTAAGGTACCTAAAAGTAGGAGATGAGGAGGTATTTAGTAAGGTACTATAGCTAGTTAGGATAGCTAAAATAAGAACAATAAACTAGATAGAGTAAGTAGAAGAGCTACTAACCACATTTTTCCTTGCCTCACCTAACGATATTAAAAAGGAAGGTAATAGACTATAGAGAGCTACTGTAACTATACCCCCTATCACGATAGAGGAAGTAGAACGATAGCTATTTACGATAAAGTTGTGGAAAGCACCTAGGGAAGATGGGCTTCCTGCAGTAGTATAGAAGCAGACATGGCTGGCGGTCTGGGACTGGGTCCTGGCAATATTCAAGGCATCTTTGGAAGAAGGAACGCTGCCCGATCAATGGAGACACGTGCTGTCGTCATCCTCAATTGACTCTTCGGGAGACGCAACGTTGGCTTCGATGGAGGAGCCTGGCCCGTAGCTTCACCAGCCGCCGTGTCGGCGGCTCTTGATGGCGACGACGGGTGTCTCGGCGAGGCCGGAGAAATGGCCGGCAGGGCCGGAGAGCCCGCCGCGGCCGTCGAATTTGTGGTGTCGGCCATTTGTCGTTCAAAAGACCTCTCAACGCTTCCAAAGACGAGGACGACGGTCGTGAAGGAGGACGAGTATTAAGGGAAGGTTGTCTTTGGCGTCAGCTTGTGCCGGGAGCAGCGTCGCTTGTACACGTGTAGCCTTCTCTCCGGGGGAGGAGGCAAACCCCCCTCAGCTTGGCGGTCCATCCTTTTCGTGCGCTTCTGGTTCTTGTCGGCTCCAACGCATGTCGCCCTGCGGCGCGGAGCGGATGTAGACCTGACAACTCTGCAGGCTGCAGAGGGCTCTTTTCTACTTCCAGATCGGGATCATTCATTGCCCCCCCTCTTCCTTGTCAATGCTGTCCTGGACACGGCCCACATCAAAAGCTCTCAAAAACACCGAGTTGCCCTCCATCTGCCCCCTCGACTCACACCGGACGTGCTTCCATTCCATTCGATCGATAGCGGCGAAACTAGCGCGACTGGCCCATGGCGAATCAATTGAAAGAGGAACAACAACGGGGAAAGAAACACGCAAGCCGGTACCTCGATGGCGAACTATCAGTCCGGCGGCCGGATCTGGATCTGGACGTGGAGAAGAGGCAAACCACAATGGTTGTTACCGCGGTCACGGCCAATCGCATCTGCGCATTGGCAAAAGACACCCCTGGAGGTGCAGAGTCTTGCATCCAACGGGCCTGCAGGTCTGATTCGCTTGACTCGCATCCGTATGGAGAATCAGTTTTTATATATTGCTATATATAAGGCAGAGGGCTGTCAGGTTTATGAGCATATCTACCAATGGACAGGAATGGTCTTGTAGCATACATCATCCTCTAGAACCTCTTTTCTAAAGGCTTTTATTGAACTGGCAAAAGATGGGTTGTGAGCCTACATTCACAATGTAATTGTTACCAATTCCAAATTTCCAATGCACTTATATCATGATATCCCTCGGTCTGTGGGATCTACGCAGACTATCCCCTGGGCGATCCCCCCAAGACTTTCCCTACTAAGCTTCTTGGTCTTCTGATGCGCTCTGTTCGTCGTAATCCTCTTTACTTGTCTTTGTAAGCCGTAACACGAAGCTGGAGCCTGGCAGAGGCCAATAAGGAGGAGCGAGTGGTGCAATGTCGGCCCATTGTGCTCCATTACCCCTCATGAACCTTTTGCCAGTTGAAAACCCGCCTCCCGACGCGCGTACGACTATCAGCTCAGCAATGGCATAAGACTCCTCGTCGAGGAGATGGACTTGCAAGTGAGGAGGTCTAAGATTATCACTGCCATGTCCAAACCGCCATTGCCATCTAAGACCCTCAATGCCTTCTTCGATGGTCCATCCTGCGCGTGTAACAGAAGTATCCATAGCCTCATCAGGAATCCTGATGATTCTAACCGATTCAGATTCAACAAACGCCTCTGTAACGCTCTTAGTGCGACTCTTAGTGCGACCCCTGGAACTATCACCAGAGCGACTGCTCCCGGATCGAAAAGGGTCACTTCGGTCTTGTGATGGTCGAAGAGATGATTCTGGTGTCGGCCTGTTGGGCCTACGCCGCCGCCAACTGATTGGTTCCGTTCGAACCCAAACCCCGCCCTTCAAAACCCAGGCATCTTCCAAGCCTGACTGTGCCCGGTACTCCTCCCCAGTTAGTCTTTCAACGTCTGCCCTGAACGTTGTGCCTTCCAAAAACCAAGGATACGGATCAGGGTCAAAATCGGCAAATTGCCTCTCTCCTGGTCTAATCCTCATGTACTTTCTGCCGTTTGAGACACCGCCTCCCCCAGCGGGTATCACCCTCAACTCAGCAGCGGCATAAGTACTCCTGCTGCGAAAAGACGACCTGCCCCGGATTTCAACTTGCAACTCAGGTCTTCCACTTGGATTGTTGCCTTTTCCAAACCGCCAGCGCCAGTCAAGATTGTCGATGCGTTCTCCAATGAACCACGTTGCGTCTGAAACGGGAGTTTGGATGAACCTCTGAGGAATAGAGACTCCAACACTTTTCCCTTTCTTAAACTCATACATTTGCACATCCCGCGGCTGTTTTTCGCCCCAAGCGCGACCACTCTCTGTGCGACTCCCGGAGCGACTGCCACCAAAAGCGTCACTCCACCAACCTCGTTTTTGTAATGGTTGAAGAGATGATTCTGGTGTCTGCAAACTTTGAACCAAGACAGCCGTGTATAATGAGACGAGGAAAAAGTAGTAGAAAAAATTCATAATAGCAGTTGACTGTTGGGAAAGATTGAAATGGCAGTTGGAAAGATTGAAATGGCGGTTGGAAAGATTGAAATGGCGGTTGGAAAGATTGAAATGGCGGTTGGAAAGATTACAACAAGAGTTGTTGGGGATGCCGGATATTGCGTAGATAGGTAGTTGGGTATAGATATTGTAAAGCAATGGATAAAGGAATCCTCTTGTTTATATGCTTTTGTCTAGGTAGGGAGATCTGCAAGTTCTCTCGGGCTTACCGAAGATTATCCTTGTAATTGACAAGGCAGAGCAACTCATTTGCTAAAGTTGCTAGCTAGTTATTCTAGTTTGATTAGATCTTATCATCTTTTACAACTACCAATTAGATGTCAGAGGCCACAAGAGTCTAGCAGAGTGCTTGGCAACCAAAGGCTGTGTATTGAACGTCGCTGAGACATGGCCCCCCTACCTATAATAGCTGTGTAATCTCTCACTTATAGGTGCGTCCCCCCTGCGTACTCTCTTTTTGGCCTATATTAGTTATCCCAGTCCGTTACGCTGCGTGACTGTCTGATTTCTCTTTCTAACGGATATCAGACCACTAGGCACTGCTGGGCATATCGACGAAGCAATCAACGAAGCAATCAGACAAGCAACCATTACCAAAGAGCTCGGTTAGCTTAGGGTTACCCAAGCAGTGTGAGCAGTTCTAAAACAAAGTCAACGAGCTCCTGCACCAAGCTCAGAGCAGTGAGAGCAGATACAGAGCAGCAAGGACAGCCCAGCAAGAAGCAGGCCGGCATGAGCATCATTGAGCAGGGCGAAGCCGCGGGGTAGGCATCCGAACCCGGCCTAAGCACCAGCAACGGAACAAGGGAAGGCCCTGTAGCAGCTAGCAGCAGGTCTTGAACTATAGAGGGCCGATAAGAAACCCCTTTTTTATTTTTAGCTGTGAAGGCTAGGCCTGTTGCTTAGCCTTTCCTATATCCTATTTGCTTTTCTTAAAGCGCTATGCTATTTATGTAGGTATTATTGTTGAAAGTTATGGGGTTAATTGTGTGATAGTTGTGTGGTAATTAGTGTGTGTGTTTAGATATGTGTGTGTGTGTGACTGGGAAGATCCTGATCCTGACCCCTGTATTCATATCCTAGACTAATATTGTCGAAAATAACGGCAGTATGTCGCATGTGATACATAAGGAAGTGGGTTATGTGAAATGCACGGATCCCCTCGGGCAATGTCGGGTGCATTGACTGGACGGATCCAGCCACCTAAAATTAGGGATTTCCGTGTTAGGGTATATATACCTGTAGGTCTAGGATAAGAACACAGGGGTCAGGATCTTCCTAGTTACACACATCTAAATAGATCCACTAATTGCCACACAACTATTACACAATTAACCCTATAACTTTTAATAAATATATACCCTAACATAGAAAACCCTAATTTTAGGTGGCTAGATCTGTTGAATTAAAGGGTGTATGCACACGGGGCGCAACAAGTACGCATGGGGCGTAGGCCTAGAGATAGGCTTAAGCCTAGTGTTGTTGAATTGAAGGATGTACGCACACGGGGCGCAACCTGTGCGCACGGGGCGTAGGTCTGGAGATAGGCTTAAGCCCGGCGTAGCCAGCCCTTCGCCGAATATCAGAGGGACTGCTGCAGGCTTCTTCCTAAGCAGTGGGCTCTAGTTGTGGCCTTAGGCGCCTAGGAATAGGGTTCTTATAGGCCTAAGTCAGGGGCTGGCTGCAGGGCACAATAGTTACAGAAACATATTATCTTAACATATATCTTAATACACATTTAATTAACCTATTACTGCAACCCTTAATAATCTAACAATTAAGAGTCTTATATGCTTAAAAACTAATAATAATAAGCACTGCAAAGCTATCTATAAGCTTATAAGATATCTACTAATACTACTAAGACTATTCTTAACAGCCCTACTAACTAGGTTCTCTAGTTTAACTAGCTTAAAACTAAGGCAAAAACCTATAAGCTTTAGGATATAATTAACCTATTAATTACTACACATAATGTGTCTAAGACGCTTAATAGGCTGCTTACTAAGCTAGAAAAGCCCTTAATATGTAATCACCTGCATGCAGGCGCAGTCAAAACAACCCCTATAAGTACTACTGTAAATACCCCTTTAAATACTGCTCCTTTAAGAGCTAAAAGTGTCCTAGTATACAAGACATACTTACAGACTGCAGCCCTTTAGCAGCAGTAGCAGCTGCAGCCTTAACCTAAGCTACAGCCTTTATATAAGGAGCCTAAAGATATAACTCTAGCCCTAGACATTAGTTATATGCTCCTATATACAGCAGACACCTTATAACACATATTGCAGCTAGAGGATCTCTCTCTAGCTAACCTTCTCCTGTATAAGGAGCGCTGCATGCAGTATAATAACAACCTATACGTATAGGAGAAGCGCCTTAAGCGCTACAGTAACCTCTAAGAATAGGTACACTAGACTATCTCTACTAACCTTAAGCTCTATTACTATACCTCTAACAATAAGGTTAATACCTAGGTAATTACCCTCTAGGCTTATATAGGAATATACCCTTCTAAACGTAAAGAGAATATATATATTATGCTAGAAAAGGTCCTCTAAGCAACCTTAAGGCACCTAGGAACTAAGAAGGAAGTTAAGGCCTAGCTTATAAAGTAGGAAAAGGCACTCTATAAAGCTGCTGCTAGTAGTGTCTTAGGGGCCTAGCTCTTAAGCAACTAGTTTAACCTATTTATAGCAGCTTTCTAGAAGACCTATCTCTTAAGCTAGGTATATATATACTACTGCACTAAGGTTACTAATACCCTTAATAACTGCCTAACGCTAGGATTAGTACTCTCTAATATCTAAGAGTTCCTATAGTTAATAGATAAAAATAAGCATATAAAGAAGGCTAGGTAAGGGGCCTTTAGTCCTACCTATACTAAAATAATAGATAATAATAAGAAGGAGGGTTATAGGAACTGTAACTATAGGGGATAAGGCTGTAGCTGCAGAGGGTATATAAGAAAGGAGGTATTATTAGCTAAGGGGGTAAATACCCCTCTACTGTTATAAGAAGCTAGCGTAACTGTAAAGTATAAGCACTTAAGTATAAGCGTAAGTGTAGTAAAGATACTGCCTGTAAAGTGTATAACTACAGACACTACCTACAAGCTCTATATAAGCCCTTATTACAGTATTATGCAATGCTTCTACATACTCCCTTACCTAAAGAGACATAACAGACTGCTTAGTAAAAGTATTAAAAGGCTTATTAAAATACACCTCTAGACTAATAAGGCCTTTACTAAGAAGCTTTAAGTAGTAAGAATGTTAGCTAAAGGCTCTAATTAACTTTATAGCAGATACTAAGGTAGGATTTCTATAGCCTCCTTTTATATTGCTAAGAGCTAATATTACTTAGCTTAGGGTTAGGGTTAGGGTTAGGGTTAGGGTTAGGGTTAGGGTTAGGGTT